>JADLZK010012993.1:0-62397 GCA_015847255.1 Hyparrhenia diplandra
CTGCTTATTGTGCAGAGGCTTTTTATCCCTAGGAGAAGGTCAAATTTTCCAGTCTCCGCTTTCAGGAAGTTTTTTTTTTTTTTTTTTTTTTTTTGAGTGAATCATAGAGCTTTCATTCATAATTTGAAGGAATACAATACTGCTGGCTGCTAGATCAACTAGCCGGTCGGGGATTACATCAAGCCAAAAAAAATGGCGCATGGTGGCGAGATTACGAGAAGCACACATGTGCGCCATCCGATTAACTTCTCTACGCACCCAAGCCACCACCGAAAATCGAGAAAAACCTTTACTAAGCTCTATGATATCAAAACAAAGACTACCAATGGAGGAGTAGATGGAGTCAGGATCCCAGGGAGGCGCGCAAGCTTTGACAATCGACTTCAAGAATTACCTTGTCAATGCCAAGTTCCACGGCAAGCTCGGCCCTTCTTTTGCAGCCTAACGCTTCAGCCGTCAATGCCGAATCGACATCATCCATCCATCTTGCCGCTGCCCCCAGAACTATGCCCTCATGGTTCGTATGCACACTCCGGTCCTTCGAGGCGGGTTCTTGATCAAATCCGCATCGGTGTTGACCTTCGTCCACCCTTCCTCCGGTCTCTCCCATCGTGCTCTCTTTGGCCTCGTCTTACGCTCTTGCTTAGGCCGTAGGGACACCAATGCTTCTAGCGGTCGGAGATGTATCGTCTGCGGCCCGGCTCCCACACCTTCCTCCCATGACGGCGGCCATTCCGGCCAGGTCCACGGCGCCCGAGGCTCCGCGACAACCGGCGGCGCCATGGCCGGTGAGCAAACCGGCGTTTTGAGAACATCTGCGACCCACGAGCATGGATGTAACTTAGGACTGATTTGACACCTTTCAAGGTTTTCACCGCCTCCCAAAATCTCTTAGCCATAGGGCATTCGAAGAAGGCGTGGAATAGAGTTTCAGCGGGATCGCCGCAAACTTCACAATGGCTCTCCCGCTCCACGTGCCTCCTCTTTAGCTCCGCCCTTGATGGAAGCGCATTATGCAGCACCCTCCACCGAGAATACTCTTACTTTTTGGCGGCACCTCCAACTTCGGAGAGCCGCCCATGGTAGCCGAACCCCGGACGCCGAGGGCCTCATTCCGTCCGACCATCTCGGCTTCTGTTGTTGTTGCTTGAGAAATTTGTATGCCGAGCGTCTTGAATAGAAGCCATGCTTTTCAAGGCCCCATGCGGAATGTCCTCGGTAGCCCGGCGCTAGTCTTGATCTTGAGAATTTCATTAGCTTCAAGGGCCATGAAGGATTTGCACGACCCTCTCTCATCCCGGACTCTAGTGCGGTAGAAATAGGTCATGGACCTTATCCACCACTTTGCGTAGCTGTCGAAACACCGGTTTAAGAGATTGGAGTCCTGGAATCCAGTTCTCATTCCACACATCAATATCACCCGGCCCCACGCGCTTTATCAGTCCACGCGCCAAGACATCACGGCCATGGAGGATGGCCTTCCAAGTTGCCGAGCTGCGTCGTTTTTTGGTTCTTTGAAAAGAAAATCGGTGAGGGTAATATTTTCCTTTCAACACCCGAGCACACAACGACTCCGGACGATTGATCAAACGCCACCCTTGCTTTCCCAGCATAGCTTGATTGAACAAAGCAAAGTCTCGAAAACCCATTCCACCTTCATCTTTTGATCTACTAAGTTTCTCCCATCGGATCCAGTGCAGCCTATGGCTATCAAGGCTGCTTCCCCACCAATAATTTGAGGCTGCCGAGGTTAACTTCGACAAACCGCCGGTGAGAGTTTGAAAGCACGACATCGGGTATGTTGGCACCGGCCCGAGCATTGGCTTTCGAAGCACCTCGAGCTGCACAACTCATGTTTTCTCGGCCCGACCCCCATCATGCCTCGTGCCGGCCCGGTACATAGTTGAAGGCACGGGTGACCCCCTCTCGGCCGGCGTTGGCAAACCCAAATATTTCTCCCCGAGCTTACGTGAAAATCGGAGGCCATCATGCTGCGGTTGCTTTACACTCGTCATCACAGTTCGGACTAAAAAAGATTGCCGATTTGCTTTTGTTAACTAGGCGGCCGGACCCTCGATTGTAATCATCAAGAATCTTTGCAATTCGATCGCCCCTTTCTTCGGCGCTTGAGTAAAGATGAGGCGGTCATCCGCAAATAGGAGATGCGAGATCCACGGTGCATGTACGCTCACTCTCACCCCAGAGACACATAGAGCGGGCCAATACTCTTGAGCATCGATGATAAACCCTCCGCACAAAGAAGGAACAAATGCGGTGAGATGGGATCACCTTGTCGTAACCCTCTTGTGGGGAGGAAGCAATCTGAAAAGACTCCATTTACCACGACCGAGAAAATGATACTGATCGTGGCGCATTTCATAACCGACTGCACCGCGATCGGGGAAGCCAAGTGCTTTCATTATAGAATCCAAAAACCTCCACTCCGCAGCGGTCATAAGCTTTTCGCCATGTCTAGCTTAACGCACATGCTCCTTGCTTGCCTTTCACGCCTCTTAGATAGTGAATGCACTCATAAGCAATTAAAATGTTATCCGTGATTAACACGCCGGGACAAAGGCACTTTGTTCAGGTAGAGACCACCTCATCGGGATGATCCGAGGTCGGTTGGCCATAGCTTTTCGAGCATATCTTATACACAACATTGCAAAGGGAGATTGGCGTCTTTGGGATAGCTCTTGTGGATTACTCACCTTCGGGATCGGGACTAACAATGTCTTGTTTACCTCGGGTGGGAGATCTCCTCCATTTAGAAAACTTCAAAGACTGCCGGCAAAGACGCTTCCTTTCACTAGCGCCAATGAGTGCGAAAAGAACCCGGCATTGAACCCATCAACCCTGTGAGAGCTTTGCTTGGTGCCATTTGAAAGAGAGCCGACTCCACATCCTCCTCGGTAAATGGTTTGGTTAGAGCCCGACCCATCTCCTCGTTACCTTCTTGGGCACATAGTTGCACACCAATTCGGTACGTAAGATATCTGTGCGAGAGAATAGGCTGGCTGGTAGAACTCACAAGCTAGCTTCTCAAGATCTTCACTTTCGTAGAGGACCCGACCATCTTCAGCGGCGAGTGGTGAATACGATTAGTGCGTCCTCGAGGCGAGCCTTTACTGAAAAAATTCGGTGTTTCGGTCTCCATCTTTTCGGCCATGCTATCCTCGATCTTTGCCGTTCCATGGTCTCCTCTCGGCTGGGACATCGGAGAGTTTACACATCGGCTCCCGCTCCGGCGGTAGGGCCCGATACAATGAATTCTTTGCGTTCCACCTCAAGTTGGGCCCTAAGCTCTTTGACTTGCTTGCGGACCGACCCAAACACCTCATAATTCCGGGATTTCGGAGAGAGCTGCGGCGAGGGAGAGGGCCGAGGCCACGGTAGAAAGATCGGCGAGCCCCGGTCCGGGTCCCAAAGCGCGATTAACAAATTCCATATACTCACCGTGATCCTTCCACATATTTCGTGCAGAAAGGGTTTTGACTTGCGTTTGGATGGCGGCGTCGTCATTGCCCTTTGTCTCACTTCCACCGCCAAAGCGGCGTGATCGAACTCCGCCCGGCACATGGAACACCTCTGTCTCCCCGGCTCCAACATGAATTTTGTGATCCCCCCAACGCCCGATCTAGCCGTACCTTGACATTCCTCCCCGCCTCTTGGCGGTTGTCCCAAGTGTGCACGGGAGGCCATGGAAGCCAAGGTCCGTAAGATCACGGTCGACAATCGCTTCGACAGCGGCAACTTGCCCGCTGTTCCGTTCCTTCCTCCCAAACTGTTCTTCTCTTGAAAGCACCTCGTTGAAGTCACCCGACGACACGCCATGGTGCGTCCGACCGAGCTCGAGGAATCTCGGCAAATACCCTCTCTCCTTCCTCCTCTCCCGTCTCGGTTCGCCATAGAACCCTGTCAGCGCCATTGTGAGATCCATAGCGATCACATGGCGAGGAGAACATCTATATGCGACCTTGACTTACTCATCTCCGCCACTAGAACATCGGCGCCCGCAGAAGCATCAAACCCCCCGAGGCCCTCGGACTTGGCGACAATGGCATTAGCGAAGCCAAGGTCGCGACACAAGCCAAGAGCACGATCTTCACCCATTCGTCTCCATTAGAAACACCACCGCGGGTCTCCTTTCCTCCACCAAATGGCGGAGTTCTTGAGCGCCTCGGGCGCCCGCGACCCGGCCGATTCACACTGCTGAATTCATGGTGCCGGGCTGGGCTTCGCGGCCGCCCGCCGATCCTTCTTTGGTTTTCGGTCCTCTTACGCTTCTTAAGAACCTCGTTCATGTTTCCACCCCCACTATATGCGGCACCATCCATTTGGCTCACTCACGGAAGACACCATGCTGTAGGGACAATCGCGCCCGACTCTCGGCTAAAGGCACGTTGAGGTCCGGTGTGCGAATGCCCCTCGGCACCACCGCCGACTTCCTTTTCCTTGGCTCTTTCTTTTGATCACCCTTCTCACGAAAGACAAGCTGCTTGCAAGCGGTATGTCCCCCTCGGCATTCTCTTTCTCCCTAGCTCTTGTCGCTGTTTAAGAGGCGGCGAATCTCCGGCTCCTCCCTCATCGGTTCTCGGGTCTCGGCCCGAGCCGGGAAGTATCAGCGGAACTGGAGGGTTACTTGTGGATCCCTTTGGTTGGCTTGATTTCCTTCTTTGTCGACGACGAACCACTCCCAAAGGATTCCGCCGCCGCGGCGCAAAGGATTGCATCCTGCGCTTCTTTTCTCGGGAGCTCTCAAGTTAACATCATACGACGGTAGGCCATCTTCATTGCGCACGCGCCGGCGTGGGACATTCCATGTCACGAATGCCCAAACAAGCCACAATGAAAGCAAATATGTGGCAAGCGCTCATATTGATTTGGAAACCACCGAGGTTCATCATTCCTATTCACCCGAGGGAGGATTCCCGCCTCACAGGTTTGGCAATCTCAATAGCCACCCGTGCACGTAAGAAGCGCCACTCGCCTTCCCGTCCTCATCCACATCCATGGAAACCACATTCCGATCATCTCCATCGCCCTCGATCCCCCTTGATCGGTTCATCCACCCTGGCCGGCGGATTTTTGGCGCACCCAAAGCTCCATGCGGTCAAATTTGATGTCCGCTGGCCCCAACTTCTCATCATAATCACGGAGAAGCACTTACCAGTACCTCCCACCATCCACGGTGATCCGGTGAGACTCTCTCCATATCGCGAACACAACCGAACTCCGCCCACGAACAGATTGTCCGCCTTGTCTCCGATCGCAGCGGGCTTAAAGGCGGCCGGATTGCCCCAGGCGGTTTCATGGCGCCGACGGATCGTGGTAATGCTCACCGCGGCACGGCGATAACACCTTCCCGACCAAAGCCCACTCCTCCGGTGGCATGATCTCGGATCTTCATCGTCACTGAATTCCAGGATCGCGACTTCCTCCTCTGACAGCTTGAGCTTTCAGGAAGTTTTTTTCCTACTACAAATTGCTTTTTATCCATGTACGTTTTGAGTGCCAACGTTAACAACTAGCAGTAGATATCTACGAATCTAGATCCCTGTGATTCCGTGTGCTGTGCCGACCTGAGATGACAGGGGAGCAAGGGGCTAACCTTGTAATTAACTCCCTGACTCCCTGTGATAAGCAGCAAAATATTCTGGTGACACCATGCCGAGTGAGCCACACCACGAGAGAAATTCCAAAACTAGAGATGGCAAATGAGAATTCTCCGTCAGTGAATGGCTCTCCATCTTGTTGCATATATCTATCAATCTTCTGTTTTTCTTTGGTTTTTCTCTTTATTTTTATTTCTTCCATATATTAAGTTGGGCTAGGTTTTGGTTGGCCCTTCGATCCGGCTTCCTGTTTCATACGGGTTCTTGGTGGATGCGTCGCCGTCTTCGGTGATGGCATGCTCTTGAGATCAAGGTATGTTGACATAATCCTTCTCGAGGAGGGATTGGATATATTTTTCCCTTTCTACGGGATCGCCTTTCCGGCCGTTAGTGATGATGGTACTGGCGGCAGCGGATTTTGTGCTTCCGTTTGTTGGTGGTGATGCCAACAACATCGGATCTTATGTTCGATTCAACATTATAGTCGATGTGCTCGTCGCTCTTTACTCCCCATAGCGGTTGAGCATACCGCACCTCTTTTGCGGTCTCCATGTTTGTGGAGATTTCTATTGGTAAGGACCATGTTTCTAGGGTCTAGATCTAGTGCGCTTATTCCATGATCACGATGGAGCTTCCCGGAGGGGTGTATGCTATCGGGCACGAAGAAGCTGAAGTCTGAGGGACCTAGTGGTGTGTTTCAATGTAATTTTATTTACGCTGAGGTCTCTATGAATCCATAGCTCAAGATGTTTTAATTTAATGAAATTCAGCCCCTTTCTAAAAGAAGGTCCTAGAAGAGATTTGGTCTCTATCTCTATCTTTGTATATCGTCGTCAACAAGTTTTAGAAATATATAGGTGCATATATATAGAAAACGGGAGGGGGACAAAGAGACATACTACATCCCCATCGGAGATGAGTCTTCCCTGTTTAAATCTCTGTTAGGAAAAAATTGGCCTCGTTTCTCTATTATAGGAAGCTCTCCGGAGAATCGGAAATGGACCATGTCTCTATTCCTTACCAGTCCAATGACAAGTTTAGAAAAAATGACACTAGCTATAACTTGTCAACAAGGCTGCCCATGAATCCATACGCCGTGTGGAAATTTGTCACCCCAATTTAGATAGAGGTCAAGCTTCCAGAAGTCAAGAACTGATGAGGTTGCAAAGGACAAGTCGCATTCTTGGCCGTACCTCAAACGGGAGCTAACCTAAAAACGGCCCCTGGCTGCCTCGAGAGGCCAAAGGAATCTAGAAGTCTAGAACAATTTGCCAACGTGGCCCTTCGATCCCAATAATCCTGCCTTCCTCTACGTGTTCAACGACAGCTGCATCTGCATCTGCTCTGCTTGGACGCATTTCTCAAATCCATTTTTAGTACTTTTTTTTTAAAAACAATCCACTTTTTTAGTACCACTACTAGTCGCTGCGTTTGGTCAGGCCTGCGTGATTGGCTCGGCGGATGCGGAAAGTGTCTGACCTGGAGCAGCTAAGTTTCCAACGTGCCGTTCTCTGCTAGCAACTGGCGTTTATATTATCACAGGCACTCAGAATCTTGTGAACATATCCGCAAGATTCGCCAGCTAACAATGGGAGGGTGGCAAGACCTGATAACATATAAAAAGTCTGGCCCTTTGACGCAGTAGGAGCTCTGTACACATTGTTCCTCTTTTTTTTTTTTTTTTGGAATATTGTTCCTCATCTTTGTTCATGTCTTGTTATAAAACACAAGGAATAGGAGCATAGTAGTTGAAATCTCATGGCTACGAAAAGGCGTACGTAGGTGTTGCTATTACAACAAAAATTGCAGTTTTTTTTTTCCTTTTGATGATCCAACCTTGTTCTACAGTGACTATCTTCTGAATGTCACATGTATGTATTATTACACCATTTCTAATCGCTGAATCAGCATAAAAGAGAAAGGAGATATTTCTTCACATGGAGAACAGAGGAAGGAAGGAAGTACAGAGTACAGATCCTGTAGATCTGTGCTGCACTTGGATGAGGACCGATAGAAGTGGCGATAAAAGGTTTGCTTGGCCAGTTGCCAATTTCCAGCCATTTAACTCATTTCTTTATATTTTTTTTTGGAAATAAAAGTGTTTGACTTTTGCCATCGAAGCAGAGGGCTGGGGGAACGCCATCAAGTCTCCACGGCGCGCGCTCACGAGCACCAACACATCGACCTGCGCTTTATCCTTATCTTTCTGCCTAAAGGTGTTGGCTTTGACCTCTCCTCCTTCCTGCCTGGTCCCCGATATTTTTGACCATCTCCGACTTTTGCCCTACTAGTTGGTGCAGAGTCACCTTGTGAATGAAAAAAGGCGTGTAAACCCACTGGCTGGCGCTTGTGTCACTCAAAGACTCACAATTGCGCGTCACCTTGTGTCACTTAAATTCTTTGGAACGCGCCAATTTCACGATGTAGAAAGATCAGGCGATCGAACAGTACCTGACACTTTCTGAAATAATGGATTTCTGCTACAGAGTATTTCAGCTTTGTAGTCTTTTCAGAATCTGAATTAATTTTTTGCTACAGAGTATTTCCTCTGCTACTCTGTTCTTGGTTTTGAGCCAAAAGAATGTCCAGTGGAGGGAGCAGATAGCAGAGTCTCTTGAGAATCTGAAACATTTGAGGCCGTCGTCGAGTGAATTTCTACCGGAAGCAGACGATGGGGGCGAATCCGGAGGCCATCTGGGCGACAGGGACGGGTGCACGGGCCACACGGCACTCAGCACCAATCCCTGCGGCGATCTCTCGCCAGATCTTTCTTTCTTTCTTTTTCCCTGCAAAATATGATTCACGCCCTGACGCCCAGCTCGGTTGGCTGGAATCTTGCCCAATCTTTAGCGATAGACACCGACGCGACGCGACGCCACGCCACGCGCTAGAATCCCGTGCTGCTCGACGGGGACGTCGTTGTGCTCTGCTCTGCCGCCTCTATTCCTCGCGTCCCTCAAGTCTCAGGGGCCATCGGCTTTCACATGAGAACGAGAAAATTAGGTCGTCACCTTCACTCAAATCGCCAGCAAACATGAGGAGAAACCAGTGCCGTTCATGTCAGCATCACAAGGAGACTTTTGGCAGTTTATGACAGCTTCGCAGCAATTTGTGATGAAATCCAACCAAGAGAATCAATAAAATGTAAATGAATCATGAAGAATGAGAGATTCGATTCGATTGCAGAAGGGCATGAGAAGGACGCTTGAGTTCGGTCGAGTCTATCCAGAGTCACCAGTGACCCCACTCGAATGGACGGATCCCGGCAACCGCCACCTGACTACGACAATGACCGGAGACCACCTCAAATAGCTACTAGTAGAACAGACTCCGACCTTACAAGATTCACATTCTGCCAGTGCCCCCACGGTACCGAAAATTCCCTCAATCTGACCACAACTACCAGTAGGTGAAAACAGTGCAATAGCGTTACATAAAGTCAGAAACGTTGCGACGTTGACCCACTTTGCCATGCCATCCGCATGACAAAAACAGCTGCAGTTGCTGACCCATACAATAACCTGTGTCCACTAAACAAATGGAGGAGCAAAGAAACCAGTACCAAGTCAGTGGGAAGAAACAGAAAAAAAGTGGTTGCACTACTGCTACAAACTTCATCCATATCAGAAGCTAAAGGATGAAAGTTTCACTGAAAAGTGGAAAACCCTGAAAGACAAGCGCTAGTGCTGTCCTTGGCCTTTACGGCTCCATGACCACTAGGGTCATTTGAGGAGGAGACCAAACAATATCATCCCCAACCCTGAGCATACAATTGGTGACCCATAAACTCAGAAAGAACGCACTAGCCACACAGATAATTTTATGCCCCTACATTTATGGAGAGTGCAGAACGGTTAGTAAACAGTTGATAACTTCATTAGACATTGAGGAACCTACTTTACTGGTAATGTTCAAAAGTGCCATCGACTCCCACAAGTTAAAAATTTCACATCACTCACATAGCTCCTAACTGTTCCATGATTACACATTCTGCAAAACAAAATCACCCAGCCTTTTTGGGTTTTAGAAGATCTGGATGGCAGGTTGCTACTTCGTCTTGGTAAAATGAGGTGCAAGCAGCTTCGAAACGGTAAAGCCGTTGAATGTTTCAACTCCTAATAGGTCCTTCAGTTTCTCATCGCAGATTATTTTCCTCCGATCAGAAGGATCCTACCACGAAAGAAAGGAGAAAAGCAATTAAAAACAGAATTGATAGTATTTAAAGGAATAAGCACAAGACATAGGAAACATAATGATAGGATTAGTTCAGTCTTCCTTACTACTATTTCCACAGGATCAATCTCAACGACTATAAACTCCAGATAATTCTGGGGCATGTGCAAACTCAATCAGTGCCTTGATTTTTCAGCCCAGATTTGTTTTGAAATGTTTAGTAGATGTTTTCCCAGGGCTTTGTTAATTTGAATGCAAAAAGAAGAATGCAGCTCATCAGCATCAGTGCATCATTGAGATTGAAATTTAGGAAAACATTGAAAATTGGTTAGACTGGAAAGTAGCATCTAAAAGACAGGAAAATACAAATAACATAAAATATTCGCCATCGAGACCGCCTTTTTCTTATAGATCAACTAGTTAACAGTTTAACACAAGAAAAGACATGAAAAAATTGTCTGTGGTACACTGCAAACAAAATTTTTCATCTTGAATTAGGCGTCTGAAATCTGAAAAGTTGGAATGGATTAAGGTGAATGGGCATGGAGGTCATCACTTCATCAGGAAGAGATAGTGTTGGTATTATAATCATTTATCATGATGGGACGGATAGCTCTTTCAACCTGGCCAGTTAGTAAGTGTGCTTGTGCTGAGGAAGTAGAATTTATAGCTTCTTATGAAACATTGCAGCTTGCTGCAGAGTGGGTGCAGAAACTGACTAAACTTAATTTGATTGTGCAACAATTTGATTGTGCAATTGTGGTATCGACATATCGTTTGCTATGGATGGAGAGTCAGATCACAGTGGTGTTGCATTTTCAGCTCATCAACTTCCAGAGAGATATTAAAGGAGTGCAATAGAGTAGCTCACGAATTAGTCCAATTAGCTAAAAGTAGGATGCATCGTGCAGTGTGGCGGCCACAAGCACCAGTCTGTATTACAAAGTTACTCGAAACGAATGTACTTTTCCTGAACAATAAATAAAGTAGTAGTAGTTCCTTTCTCACACACAAAAAAGAATGAGTTAGAAGATAAAACGAAAATGGAGAAGTGCATATCCTACCAGCTCATATATAGCTTAAGGAGACAAGGGATGCAATCCTACCTTAAGGCTGACACCCTAAAGTAATGATAATGCATCTGCAGAAACACCCCTGATATTATTTACGAGAACATCACCGATGGCAACATTACTTCCTAAGATTTGGTCTTTGTGTTGCTACTGTTCCTTGACTGTTGCAATATACTCCCGAGTCCCTTGATAAATCAACTTCTAGAATTATCCTAAGTCTCCTAAGTCAAACTTTCTTAAATTTGACCAGTTTTGTAAAAAGAGTACTAATATCTATGACAGCAAAAGTACAGTATGAAAATATATTTCATGTCATATATAACTATACTAATTTCGTGTCAGAAATATTAGTTTTTTTTCTATAAATTCAGTCAAACATAAAAAAGGGTTTGACTTGGGACAATTCCACAAGTTGATTTATTCAAGGCGGAGGGAGTTTATGGCAACGAATGCCTACATATTCAATCACGAGTTATGCTAATTTTTGCAACAAACTTAAAATAATGCCACCAAGGGTTGGGTTTGGCTATTCCCTGACTATTAGAGAAGACAAGCTACAGCATATCTAAAAGGGTGAATTCCTCTACCTATACCAAATCATACATCAGTCTTCGAAGTTATCGCATCCCTTATTTTTTTAAAAAAATATTGCACCACTTATTTGGATATCCAACAAGTGACACAAGACATGAGGCTGCAGAAGAACCATAGAATGGTTAATGGTATTACTAACACTTGCAAATACAATTTGGTTGGGCCGTGGCCCATGAAGCTCAACCTACAAGGCTATAACGGCAGAATCTGTTTTCAATAATTTCCCAGACCTTGCTGGGAGCCAGAAGACATTTCACTGCATTCTGTTCTCTTATTTTCTTTTACAACAGTTTTCACGAAGTCCAGCATAACATGTGAAAAGTGCCTAGAATTTTCCATTCCCACTACCCACAGGGATTTTTCCAGTTACTGACAGTATATGTCTGGTTGCTGCTGCAATTTAGAACTCTGGCTATTGGCCATAGTGGATAGGCGTACAGCTTATTTCTGGAAGGCGACTGAAATAAAAAAAAAAGGGCCTGAAAGAAAATAGAACTCAGTATTAACTACTCTAGAGCATCTGATGTGGCTTCTATGCATTGCCTAGTGAATAAGAATATATAGTAGATTACATGGTACTTGCAGATGATCTAGACCAGGGTAATAAACTAGATACTAGGAAGTTGTTAGCCTTAGCAGGGCAATATCATTCACTGCGTAACAATTTCATGAGCTCATATGCTCCATACTATTTCATGATAGGATCCAAAATTTCTAGTTTCTCTGCCCTCATATAGCTCAAATTCCAAAGACAACCCCACATATAATAATTACATAATGCAAGAGTACAATAAAAAACAGCATATCATATGGTATGCATATTCAATCATGAAAAGAAGTTTCAAGGTTCACAAAAAAGAGTCTCCAGCTTGAACCACTCTGTCAATATGTATTGAAAAGGCTATACATTTCACATTGATAGTAAAAACAACAACACAGTATCCAGGGGAAGGAATTTACCTGCAGGTTGTTCTCTTTTATGTAGTCCCACATTTTCTTCACGACTTCAGATCGTGATAACATGCTCTCACCAGTGCCGATAAATTTCACTAAATCATCTGAAAGTTGAAGGGGCATAAGAAGACCAGATCCAGCTCCTGAAGAGCCACCCTTTTGCTTCTTTCCTGCAAAGAAATTTCATCAACAGGTTAGTGAGACAGAAACTCATGATTGTATGAAGACGGCTTATACATTTCTAACCTTCATTCCTGTCTCTCTTTTTGTGGCTTCTCTTTGGGTGTTGATCTGTCAGGAGATACAGGACCTGGCAAATCATAGTCAAATAAGTACTTGAGCTAGAACTGGTGAGTGTTAATAAAATAGAGATAGGTTAGCCAAAACAGTGGATAAAAATAATCTAACCATGGGGCATGGAACCTGGAGCTCATTATTTCACTCTTGTGCAAACATGGTAAATGGCACTATGCTTAACTAAACCAATAAACAAAGCTGGGAAAAAAACAGGTAGAATTTAAGCTCACATGAAATGCATAAAGAGTTATTTAATGGCTCAATCAAGTTCAGATTTGCATTTTTTTCTTCCTAGATGCGAACATCTTTGTCGATAATACTGCCTTCCTTGTTCATTACTTCCCTCCAGGACTTTTTCTATGTTCATTTCCATTTTAACATTCCACAGCAACTCTACTAGCTCCATACATGGAGACTGATACACAAAAGAATTAGTGTACAATGGATCAGTACCCTCAGAATTCAATGGCCAGATATGCTTGGTCAAAGCTTTATTCATTTGGAACATATCAATCGAATTGACATTGAAGATCTTCTTCAATTTCTCATCAGGCAAAATCTTCCTCCTATTGTTTGGGTCTTGCAGATTATTTTCTCGAATATATGCCCAAAGCTTCTTTACAACCTGACAGCAAACAAACACAGAAAGAAAGGAAGTCAGTGATAATATCCTCTTCATGATTAATTGGTATCACTCATCGAATGCAAGATAGCATAGGACAGTAATCAGGTAACGGTGTTCACCTCTGTCCTGGCTAACTCAGAGGCACCGACAAATTCTTGAAGTGCTGGGGAAAGACTGCATAATTTTGTAAAGCCACCACCCCTTTTCTTGCCATCATTACCCCTATTTAACACGACGTGATTATACAGATAGAACCAGAATTACCAATAAGAAAAGTTGTGCACGTGCATAACAGAGCTGATAAACCTGTTTAACAGTTTAAACTGTCAAGAAATATGACACAAATATGCATGCTTTCATGATCATGATAAGTTGGTTTCTAATCTTATAAGCCATATAAGACTAAAGTTCCAAAGTAACTATAAGCACAGGAATAATGGTAAACAAACATTCAGGTGGGCAAAACCTGAGAACAAATATCTATAATAAATCCAACACCAACGGTATTAGAACCACAACTGTCTGGTGCCCACATATTTAAGAAAAATACTCCATTGTGATCCTGAATCCTGAGTTATCGAAGAATATGGCGAACAAAAGGAATGGAAATGAGAATTGAATTAGAACAAACTAGTATGAATGACCACTCCTGTTAACGAACTTTAAAGATACTAGTACAATATTCCATCCTAATCAAAATCTTAAAAGTTCGTTGAGTTTGTGGAATTAACAAACACCAGTGCAACCTTTCAATGCATCATAGTAAAAAGGAATAGACGTGAATACAACATTCCATAACTCATATCGTCTTTGAAGATATCCAAGCAGATCCAAATAGTTAAGTTTTCCCACTCCCTCCATGTCATGTGTTGGGATTTACTTGTGGATGAGATAGCGCGGGATAGTTGTGGCAATATTCTGGGCATCTCCCTGAACCTTGTCGGCGCTACTGAGGTGCTGGGATCAACTGCTGCACCGCCTAGGCATGGCTGAGGAGGAGTCTGAGATGATGAATAGCTTGGCTGGCTTGCATATGCCATTTAGGGATAAATATCCAATCCAACTTGGGCTCCATATAGAAATAACTTTCCAACACACAGGTGACAAGATATGGTTACCAATCTCAATCTAAAATTAGCTAACTTAATTCCAGACTGGTTTTGCGAAGACGCAGCGACTTTGGAAGACCTACTGTGCCTACCAGAGGTTATGTACCCCACATGACATCTCTAGCCCTTATAAGGGAGAATATCCAGCATACACAGAGTGAGGTGAGTCCCGCGCACACAGAGTGCAGTGAGTCCCTTACACCCTTTAGGATGTAAATGAAACTACTCAGGATAAAACGCAGAAACGAAGTAGTCACAGCATGTCCACTTTAGCTTATTTGGCTGTACACCAATCCATCATAATCCACATGGGTTGGGAGATATTAGGTGGAAAAACAGTTAATTTCTCACCCTAATGCCTCCCAACCCATGTAGATTGGGGTGGATTGATGTGCAGCCAAAAGAGCCCTTACGAGGATATTATGCTTTGTGAAGAAATTAGCAACATTCAGAGTTTAGCACAACACAAACATTTGTATTCTAGCTTGCGCGAAGCATAAAAAACTACGGAAGCTGGAAGGTGGGAGGTGCGAGTAACAAGACAGAACACAAATTCACCAATCTCAGAGAAGAACCATCATTTCTAGACCATCCTAATTAGGCTATGCAAGCCATAAACCACAAAATATGCAAGGGCAGGTGCTTCTTTTGGCATTCACTTGACCGCACATGACAAATGTGGAAGCATGAAACACTGAGTTACATAAAGCAGAAAACACCATAAATCAGCTGCTAGATTGTACTAAAGTCGCAAAAAATAAACTAACCAGCTTCATGTGGTAAATGAACAAGTACTTAATACCAAAGGCACACGACATCTTATGATATCCGGGCCAAAATGACACCACCAACGCTAACCAAACAACCATTTCCTACTGTGCAATGCAGAATCCTCCTGAAAGGAATGCCGAGCTGAACCCTCGAATCCCCATTACTATTCGCATCGACAAACGCACGGTGCCATTCCCGCAGGATTCGCCGAAACAGCGCATCACAGAATCCTAAACGAAGCAGCAAATGCTAAGGGAGAGAGAGGGAGAGCAAAAGCCCCTCACCGCTGCTTCTTCCGGGCGCCGCTGCTACCCCCATCCTCGTCTTCTTCCTCCTCCTCCTCCTCCTCCTCGTCTTCCTCCCCCTCCGCCTCGCCCTCCTCCTCCGCACCCTCGCCCTCCTCCGCCTCCTCCTCCTTAGGCACCGGCGCCTCCTCAGGCTCCTCCTCCTTGGGCTCCTCCGGCTCGGCCTTGGCGGAGACCTCGGAGAGGAAGAGGTCGACCTGCTCCCGGATGAAGGCCTTCTTGTGGGAGAGGTCGGCGCCGAAGTCCTCCTCGAGGCGGCGGCGCAGGGCAGCGGTGGTCGTGGTGTTGAGGTCCGACGACCGCAGCACCTCCTGCAGCCGCTCCACCAGCTCCGAGTCCGACACCATCGCCGCCCGGTCGGTTTCGGAGTCTGTGGCTGGCTGGCGCACGGGTGCCGGGGTTTCGCCTGGTTTGGTTTGCGTGGGCTGAAATGTGGCGGCTTGCGGGCGTTGGGCCGCCCAAATACACCGTCACTGACTCACTCACGTGCCCCGAGTGACATAGGGGTCCGTTGCCTTTTCTCTCTCGCTGTGTCGTCGGTACATGCTGCGATTGTTGCCCTAGTAAGTGGCACGTTAATTAATTGGAAACATCCAGACAACAGTAATTAAAGGAGTAAATCGTTGCCTTCCAACCGGCAAGTGACCTATGGCTTCTTGAATAACTCACTTGATAACAATTTACTTAGAATTTCAATATTGACAAGGGTACGTGACCAAATTAGATAGGGAGTGCTTTGATTTAGACAACATGTTAGGGGTAAACCTATGCAATTGTTTCTATTCTGTACTCATTGTCTTTGCCCCTTGTCATGAATTAGTTACTACTCCTTTTGTTTCAAACAATAAGTCATTTTTTCTAGACTAGAGATACATAGAACAACTTACTATTACTACCAAAAGTCATTTTGCAAGAAGAGACTCTGATTCAAGGAAAACTTGTGAGTCCTTTCATCTAAAGCTATTCTCAATCTATTGGAGATAGAGATTGCTAAAGTGGTCAATTGAAGGATAGGTCTAGAAATCATGCCACATATTTAAAGATGCAAGTGTATCATTTATTCTTATTCTATCTTAATGATGTGCCAACTGATGTCCTATGTGATGTTTTTTTCTAGCTATGTTTTGACAAACAAGGTTAAATCTCGATGTGCCAATGAGTATTGCATAGCATACTTACCCCCTTCATCAATCAAGTATACTTGACCAGTGAAAGAGAAAATTGTTGCCTTGCAACTGGCCTATATGGCATTGTATCGTCATTAGGTTTAAAACATAATCCACTTGATTGCACTATATCCATTGTAAATCTGGGTCTCGAGCAAGGGTGCCTATGTTAAGATGAAACTTATAGATGGGTAAAGGTATGCATTGCTTCAAACAATATGGGTAACTAGGAGTCTAGGACAACGTTTCTACTCTTTGATAACTCATTCACTCCCCACCTCTTGAGATGAGTTAGTTTGTTGTTATTGTTGCCTAAACATAATAAGGCTATGCTTCGAGGAAAATTTGTTCCATCATTTCTTACTAGCCTTTCTCAACTAGTCGAGGAGAGAGAGTGTGTTAGGTAGTCAACCAAGTGGGGGGTCGACATGTCATGACACCAATTTACTATAGTCGTATATCCATTATTCATTATCATGTTATTGACGCGGCTTACCATTGTAGTGTTATGTAGTGATGCAGCTATCGGTGCAGTCCTATTTGACGTTTTGCAAATAGGATATGGTTGGCATGATTAAATATTAAACATATCTATAACATACTTATACAACATTAAATGATATCCCTTCCTTGAATCAAGTATGCTTGACTTAAGAAAGAGAAGCAGTTGGGTCAATATGTGCATTAGTTCACACAACATCAAGAACCTAGGATATTTTATTTATACGGATTGATAACTTCCCTTTTGGCCCCTTATCAATATTTTTTTTTTTGCATTATGAGACTCAAGTCAAAGCAAAACTTGTATCATTTTTCTTTTGGGCCTTTGTCAACCTAATGAGGGAAGAGAGTGTCAGGTGGAGGTGGCCAATTGAAGGAAGGACCTTAGAGGTCATGCACCACTTTAACAAAAGCGGTGTATCCTTCTATCCTATCTTCTTAGGAGTGGTGCATGACCTCTAAGGTGATGAACCACTAAGTAGAGAAAGGCGATGAGGGCGACGGGGACGGTGTGAAGGCGTATCGCTTGGGTCTCGTGCCGAAGTTGACCGAAAGTGGCTATGGCAATGTTGATGGAGAGGAGGAAGTTGAGGCCTTTGTTAGAAGCGGCCACCACATTTTGGCCAATTTAGTTATGTAGGAGTGGCTTAGATTTTTGAAGAAAAAAATCTTCTAATTTGCAAGTTATATATTCTTTGTTATCACTAGCTCCATACATGATCAATGTTATCTTCTCTTGAGGGCGTTCTAGATTTTGGATTTATGTTTTAACGATTTGGTGGTTGTGTGCTACGTGTCAATTAGAAATCGGGAGTAATTTTTTCAAGACTTTTGGTCAAAGGATTTTGGTTGTAGCTTCTTTTATGAAACAAATTTTTGTGTTGGAGCTGAACACTTCTTTAAAGAAAATAGCAAAATGTCGAAGTTGTAGTTTTGTGCCTCTTTGGCACTTACTCCCTTTGTCCCGTTTTTTCTTTGTCACTTGGGAATCGTGAATGTCGGGGCACGCAGTTTCTCAACGACACGCGTTGTGTGACGAAGGGACTACAAGTTACCATGGAGCCGTGCCAAGCAACTATATAAAAATTACTCCTTGCAAGGAGTTTGAAATCGTTAGAGCTTTTCTAATTAGGAGCCAAAACATGAAAATATGGCTTCTCTTGGCATCACCTCACCGACTTGACACAAGTTATTTCAAAATTTTAACTAGTACTATGTTTCACCAAATATTTTCTAAAATGATTTCATCGCAAAAAAAAAAAAAAAAAACTGCTCTATAAGAAGAGCCGGAGTCGAAGCTTCTTTAGTTGGAGCGAGCCTTGCCAAAACAAGCTCAATTTGTGATCAATAAAAGAAGAGCTAAGCAATGCCATGTTTTTACTTGTACTTCCTTAGGGCACGTACAACAGAGGCATACATTATAATTAGCCCCGCATTTAAAAGCGATTCCACGTCGACAAAAAAAAAAATAAACTACTTTTTTGCCATGAGGTCACACCATCCTACCTCATCGTCCTCTTTTACATAGAAAAGGTATGCTCCTACGGAGATAAAAAGTGTGCATGCTTCGTGTTCTCTCCTTTCTCACTCTCTAAACTACCATCCGTTGGCCACAACACATTCTCTAGTGTTCTTGCTATTTTTTCCAGTAGGGTAACCCATTTCATACATTATAATTAGCCCTAGACTAAAAAGTAGATTCCACGTTGACAAAAAAAATCTCTTACTTTTTGCCACGAGGCCACACCATCCTATCTCATCGTACTCTTTTACATAGAAAAAGGCTCCCTCCTAGAGAGAAAAAAGTGTGCATGCTTTGTGTTCTCTCCTTTTTCACTCTCAAAACTACCATCTCTTGGTCACAACACATTCTCTAGTTATCAGTCAAAGAGGGATAAGACAGGGGGTTGCCCATTTTACCCCTTATCTATTTGTGGTTGTAATCAATGAACTTTCTATTCTTCTTCAACACCGATTGTTGGCGAGATAACATGACAAGAGTCTCACTTGGTCTGGCTATCCCTAGATTTATTTTGTGCTCTTTGTTGATGACCTTATTCTTTGTGGTCAAGGTATACAGGAGGCCATCACCATTAACAATGCACTTCAAACCTTCATCCAAACCTCAAGTCAGCTACCTAATTTTTCAGAAGTCCGCTATTTTATTTAGTAAGAATGTGAATGAACCCACTAAGTCTGCTATAATAAATATCTTTCCTGTCAATGACTTAATTCCAAATACTATGCACCTAGGCCATTGTAACACCCCTGGTGTTACTTTTCTAATTAAAATTTAATTAAGTAATAATCATGCATTATCATTATGCATTAAGGCATAAGATGCATTTCATGTTTAATTAATTATATCATGTTGTATGCCATGCTTTACTTATTCCTTGAATGATTTGTTTGAGCAATGTTTAGTCTCTAATTAATTGCCTAGGTTTGAAAGGAAGTGTGTTTTGAAAAATCAAATTTTAAAATTAAATATTTATTATTCCTACGTTCAAATAAAAACTTTGAAAACCTATTTTCAAAATTATTGAGAATTTGGGGATGGTCATTAAAGCAAATCGGAGATCTCGAGAAGTTGGACTATTTTCGTTTTTGGAGATTTTTGAAGTTTCCATGCAATTTTGGGAGATATTTGAAGAAGAAGAAATGAAGGCATACAAGTACAGAACTTCCGAAACAGCCGTAGCTGCCACCGAGCTGCTTTGCTGCTGCCTCACCGTCGGTCATCGTGGCCGTCTCGATGCTTCACGTACGTGAGCACGCGCGTCCAACCACCTGGACGAGCTCACAAAAGCGTTGGCGTACTCAAATTCGCGTCCTCGTCCTGCAAACACAGCGCTGCCCTCTCTCTCTTCTCTCTCTCATTTCCCTCGTGCCGTCGGCTGTCTTTGGCTCATCGGCCAAATTTGCCGCTTGGCAGTGCTTCGCCGCTCCGAGCCACCTCACGTTGGGTTTCCTCCACCATCTTCGCCGCCAACCGCCGGCCAGCGCCGCACCCGTTCTCGGTCTCTCCTCGCCGTCGTCGCGCCGCGCCACCGGTGCCGTGTGTCGCCAGGCGGCGCTCGCGTGGGCGGCCGGGCCGCACCGGGCTACCTCGGCTGGCGAGGGCACCGTTAGTGAGGCGCGGGTCACGACACTCGCGGAATCGTCAACGCCAACGGGAGCCACCCCACCGGCCGGATCGAAGCCATCGGCGCCGCCTGCTCAAGTCAGACTAGGGATCCTGTGCATGAATTCAAGAGAATGCGAGGACCTAAGTGAAGAATCTATGACTCAGGTGAATAGTTCTCGAATAGTGTGTTAAACTTGTTTGTTATTTTGTTTACATGCAAGGACTTTTATGCAAAAGTGCCAAAGGCCGGGCAGCCGAACCGGGCCGGCCTGTTCATTGTTTCTATGGGCGTCATTGTTTTTGCACATCTTTGGGCCAACTTTCGGCCCAAAGTCTGTTTTTCTTTCAAGCAATGTTTATTCAATTTCTATATGTTTGAATAGTGTCGATTTTGTTATTTTCATATAAATTCAAATTCTTGTTCAAAAAATTCTGAAAATTTTTGTAGAAGCTTCTTATGAGTATATGAATCCATGAAAAATTTGAAACTTTGATTTTGAGTAGTTTTTGCATGATTTAAAAATACAAATTTTAATTGAAAAATGCATCTTCCTTGATTTTTAATAATTATTTTGTTTATCCAAAAATCATGAAAATTATTTTTGGTACTGATTTATGATGTGTTCTACTTGTATAAAAAGTTTGGAGTCGTTTTTGAAATGTTTAAATTATTTTCTTTCTTGAGCTCTTTTTTTTTCATGTGGTTTATAAATTGTTTAGTGTTAAATAATTTAGGTTTTTGTGTGACTTTTGGGTTGTTTTGTGAAACTTGGATCATATCATAATTAAGTGGTCCTTGAGAACTCCTTAGGCAATGGTGATGATATCTTGTAGAGTAGTTCAACAAGTTGGTTTTGTTGGGTTGCAACTTTATCGTGAAGGAAAGTTGTACTCAAGTGTTTATCATTTCATGCATCCATCAAGCATCATATTTATACTTCATCATGCTAAAGCATGCATCATCATCTACGTGTAGTGTATACGAGAGTGAGATGGTTCATGATGGTCGAACCTGAAGAAGATTCATTCAACCGGGTGTCGGTGTTCGGTTTGGCGTTGGCAATCCAACCCGGAATCTAACTTTCCCCTCGCAATACTGAGGCAAGCCCGGAGCACAAACCTTTCTCTGTTTATAAATGTTTTATTCACCTTAAGTCTAGTGCAATGTGCATTAAGTTAGTAGGAGTTGGTTGATACCGTTTTTTGCATGATTACCTTGATCTACAATTATTCCATTTATAACCCACTAGTATGTGTAGGTCGATCTCTTATGCTTAGTAATGCCTAGATTTGGTAGAAGTCGAGTGATGGTTTTATCATTCGCGAGACATAGGTTTTATCTTTGTTCTTCCCGGCTTTGGAAAAAGAGAACACCACGATGGTGGTTCATGAGGATAAATATGGTAGTGATGAACTTGAGATCGGGGCGGACGTAGGTTGAAAGCCGGCGGGATACCTAGCCGTGCTTGTCCCGTGTTGGTCGTATAAGGACCGCCCGTTGTTTGGATTGTTAAGTTCGGGACTTTTTGAACATAAGTACGCCTGAGGCCTTTCGGCAAAGGCACGGGCCGGCCTGGTTGTCACCCCAGGTCGGTCGACCCCAACTAGCCACATACTCCGGTAAGCTCGGATCTCGGTGGAGCCAAATCGGGAATGGCAACCACGCTTTGGGAGTGGAGAGATGGCGGGGAGTAGCGTGTACCCACCCTCTTGGTCAAACTGTCATTAGGGGGGGGTAGGGAGGTGGAGTCTGTGCTCTCGGGTGGCGCAGGCCTCGTTCCCGTTTTGGACAAATCACGAAAGAAGGTTGATATATGCAAGCTTAAGTGCTACATATGTCGTGTGGTTAGGGATCCCCAATTTGGGTATTAATCGGTTCATGAATCGCCGTTGCTTCTCGGATATGGAGACCCGTTCTTACGTCCTTTCATCGTAGTAATTGAAGAAACAAGGTTACTCATGGTTATGAAAGGGAAAGAGATGCAGAGATAAGTTGAGATGTGTTGTTTAAAAAGTGTTTGAGATAGAACAGTGCGAATCTAGCTTTATTATGCTCCAATAAAATTTATGCTAAAGATATTGAAAGTAAGGATCCACTTGTAGTAAGCTTTTTACGCAAACTCCCTTTTCTAGCTCTACTTCCTTAAGCCAAAGATATCCTTGGAGTCTTTTTTCTTTTGTCGGGTAAGTCTTGCGGAGTACATTGTGTACTCGGGGGTTTGTTAACCCTTGTTGCGGTGTTGACTCGTCTTTGTTACCCAAAGTTGTGTCGGTGGGCTCGACATGACTTGGATGTCTCCTTTAGTTTTACTCATCTTCCGCAATTTAAGTTAAGTTTGCTCAAAAGTAACTTACTCATACTTTTGTAAAATTAATGTAATATTCTTCCGCACTTCGATGCGTATTTTTATAACAAATGTTGTAATGTTGTAGCTACTCCTTTGTTGATCCCTGGTATGAGAATGGTGTAATGTCGGGGTTCCGATGACACCCGAATGTGCTTCTTAAGTTATTGGGTGCATCCGCACGGTATGCCGAGGTCTTTGGGACAAAGACAGTGTAGGTGGGCCCAAAGTAATTAGGAGGTTACATTCTTATGAATGGTATCGAGCTCATACTTAGGACCAGCTACAATATTACTTTTTGAAAACTTCAAAATGATGTTGTAATCTAAAAGTTTTTGAAAGTAACAACTTAAAAATGATCTTCTTTCTTTCCTTATGCTTCTTTGGAAGCTTTCATGAAGATTTTTCCGATGAGTCAAGTAAAAGATTTCAAGAAGCTTCATGTCATCTTTTGAAGAACAAGCGGGAGTCAACTTCACCGACAATGTTACGTTAAGTGTTTTTCAACATTTTGTTGGTGCGAGATGATAGTATATAATGTAAAGCCCTATATCCTCGCTAACACGATGAAGGCAGAGAGTACTTCTAACGTTGTGAAGACGTATAGGACGAGCATGCATCATATCATCCATATAATGATGTGACTTCCTCCTATCAATCGGACAACTATTTTTCTTTAATAGTTGTTTGCCCTAAATTTCGTCCTATACCAAGTTTTTTGGTTAATGGACTTCCATTTGATAATTTTTCCTTCATAAGTTCCAATTTTTAGGAGCTTGCACCTTGCCATGTTAACTCTATTTAAAAGCCTCGGACTACTCCTTGATTTCTCAACTCATACATGTGTCGTATTCTTGACTTCTTCCATTATGACACATGCTCTTCTTTTCACTTTGACAACCAACATGCGTTGGTTGAGAGTTGCAATAATTGTGTCTTATGATAGAATCATGACTGTGACCGAGAAATAGCGCCGAAAACACAGGGTCTCTTATGGACCGCGGTCATAAGGAAATACCTTGGGGCGTTCGCTTATGTCGGGGTCTATGGTCATGATTCACCATAATCCACAATTAATGAGCTTTCACCTTCTTTGTAAACTCTTTTTGAAATTCATATCCGTACTCCTCTTCTCTTATCGGTTTGCGGGTCACTTTTTGTTTTCGATTGCAATCTTGATATCAACTTTGTTGTTTGTAAAATTTCTTACAAGTCAATATATATTTGACACATTTCTTTTTCCCATTACTTGTTCCACGGGATTTGTCACCTTGAAATTCCGAAATTAGATTTCTTTTAAGGGGAAAGATCTTCATATCAGTCATTCATGATTATCTTGTTGCATCATTAGCAAGCATCATTGCATTGCATATGTTGTTTATAGCATTCGTGTAATGCATTTATGATGTTTCCCATGTTATCTAAAAATGATGTCAATGTTGGTTGTTGTTTGTGTTTCCTTTGTTAAGCCTGTGTGTGCTTTGTTTGAACCCTAGTTCAACTAGGATGTTATCGTAAATCTTTGCCACGGCTTATGTTGTGCCGTGTGGAACCATGCCAAAGTCTGTTGGACCTCCTAGACGCGTTTCTTTAAGAGAGGAGCCCGATGCCATACAATTTCTCTTTGATCTTTAAAACTTCCTTGGCTTTGATCTTGAAATCACCTTCATATTGACTCCACACCTTGGAACTTCCTTTGGTTGCTATCTTTCCTTTTGTAAATCCTTGGTCACCACTAATTTTTATCATATGGATTCTCTCCGTGGTTGTGGTTTTAAGCGTGGTATTATGATTAATGATTTCTAATCATGATCCATTACAAAACTACACAAAGCATTCCTTTGTCGTGATTTTCCTTGGGTATTTATCTATACTCTATCTAAGGACTCGTATATCGGATCTGTTGCTTTGTGAGTTCCTTACGAAAGTTACAAGAAAGGTGACCCTTGAAGAGCAAGTCAGCGACATCAACATTAATGGACTACAAGAAGTAGTAGATAAGGGACTCGCTTAACGATCTCTCGAAGGTAACGTTGACCCAGGTGTCAAGCAACTTATGCCATCATTGTTGGATCAAAAGAACGTGAAGGATTGGAAAGTTGTCCTGTTCGACGAATTTTGTGTTCTTGTTAATTACAATTCTTTAGGGATCTACCAAGCTATAATTATTTTAGGTCCCGCTCATGTCGAGATCTTTGTGGCATTCTATTGCCGCCGCGTGTCTTCCGAACGTCGTGAGCATCTGGCCCCCTCTTGCGCCGCTTTTTTGTGCTGCAGATCTCATTTGTGCCCACACTCACTCCTCGTCGGGTCACGTCTCCTCTTGCACCACACTCTCTTCCTTCCTCTCTTTGAGCGCCATGTTTGCTCGTCGTCCTTGCTTTTGCACCGTCTGGGACCCCTCCATGGCTTCCGACACGCTACTCGCCTCCACGTCACGGGAATCCTGTCACTCTATGCTTGAGCACGAGGCGCACCATCACGGTGGCCGCTCCACCCGTGAACCGCTTTTGACTCTCTCTCTCTCTCGGCTTCCTCTTTCTCGGTCGCCGTAGCATCTCTATCCGCTCCCTCGCGCTATAAAACGCAACCGGGTACCTTGCTTCGCCACTTCCATCTCTCCAAAGCCCGCCAGTAAATCTCTTCTTAAGAATCACGAGTAGATTTTCTCCTCCAAAGTGAAGTTGTCTAGCTCAAGAAGAAATTGAGCCGAGAGGCGAAGACGTGGGAGCTATTACTTCAAGCTCAAGCTCTTACTCGCAGATCCGGGTTGGTTGTTGTGTGCTTCATTGAAGAAGAAGTCCAGTTTTCCGGCCCTAAGAAGGTCGAGTCTACATCAAGTTAGCTTATGGCCTTAGGATTCATTCTGTGCCTTCTTGACATGTTGTGCCTCCTCGATCCCATTTTTACGGATCCGTTGGGGTCCTTTTTGCGTTTTGGTCGCTTATCTTCCCGGTGTTTCTTCTTTGTCCTCGTCTGTCTAAGTTCCCGGAGTGAGGCTTTGCTATGTAATAAATGTGTCACTAGACCGAGGGGAGTAATCTTTGTACCCTCTTTGTATCTCCAATGGTTTTGTAATCGTCGTCATCGTGTGGGCAAGTTCTATCATCTCTAGTGTAGTTTTAAAGCTATGGAAATCTCTCGTATTTTTTTTTTTTTTTTTGAAGTTCTCGTTCAATCTCGGGGACGAGATTACAATTCGTAAGGGGAAAGGCCGTAACACCCCCGGTGTTACTTTTCTAATTAAAATTTAATTAAGTAATAATCATGCATTATCATTATGCATTAAGGCATAAGATGCATTTCATGTTTAATTAATTATATCATGTTGTATGCCATGCTTTACTTATTCCTTGAATGATTTGTTTGAGCAATGTTTAGTCTCTAATTAATTGCCTAGGTTTGAAAGGAAGTGTGTTTTTGAAAAATCAAATTTTAAAATTAAATATTTATTATTCCTACGTTCAAATAAAAACTTTGAAAACCTATTTTCAAAATTATTGAGAATTTGGGGATGGTCATTAAAGCAAATCCGGAGATCTCGAGAAGTTGGACTATTTTCGTTTTTGGAGATTTTGAAGTTTCCATGCAATTTTGGGAGATATTTGAAGAAGAAGAAATGAAGACGCACAAGTACAGAACTTCCGAAACAGCCGTAGCTGCCACCGAGCTGCTTTGCTGCTGCCTCACCGTCGGTCATCGTGGGCCGTCTCGATGCTTCACGCGACGTGAGCACGCGCCCAACCACCGGGACGAGCTCACAAAAGCGTTGGCGTACTCAAATTCGCGTCCTCGTCCGCAAACACGACGCTGCCTCTCTCTCTTCTCTCTCATTTTAAATTTTGTCTTTTGGCTTTCATCGGCCAAATTTGCGCCGCCGTGCTTTCGCCGCTCCAGCCACCTCACGTTGGGTTTCCTCCACCATCGACCGCCGCCAACCGCCCGACGCGCCGCACCCGTTCTCGGTCTCTCCTCGCCCGTCGCGCACGGCCACGGTGCCGTGGTCGCCGCGGGCGCCTGCGTGGGCGGCCGGCCCGGCAGGGCACCGGCGCAAGGCAGTCGAGGGCACCGGTGAGTGCGTGCGGGGTCCACGACACTCGCCCGTCGTCGAACGCCAACGGGAGCCACCCACCCGGCCGGATCGAAGCCATCGGCGCCGCCTGTTCAAGCTCGCGACTAGGGATCCCGTGCATGAATTCAAGAGAATGCAGGGACCTAAGTGAAGAATCTATGACTCGGGTGAATAGTTCTCGAATAAGTGTGTTAAACTTGTTTGTTATTTTGTTTACATGCAAGGACTTTTATGCAAAGTGCCAAGGCAGGCGGCAGGCCGAACTGGGCCACTGTTATCGTTTCTATGGGCGCATACTGTTTGCACAGTCTTTGGGCCAACTTTTCGCCCAAAAGTCTTTTTTTCTTTCAAGCAATGTTTATTCAATTTCTATATGTTTGAATAGTGTCTCGATTTTTGTTATTTTCATATAAATTCAAATTCTTGTTCAAAAATTCTGAAAATTTTTGTAGAAGCTTCTTATGAGTATATGAATCCATGAAAAATTTGAAACTTTGATTTTGAGTAGTTTTTGCATGATTTAAAAATACAAATTTTAATTGAAAAATGCATCTTCCTTGATTTTTAATAATTATTTTGTTTATCCAAAAATCATGAAAATTATTTTGGTACTGATTTATGATGTGTTCTACTTGTATAAAAAGTTTGGAGTCGTTTTGAAATGTTTAAATTATTTTCTTTCTTGAGCTCTTTTTTTTTCATGTGGTTTATAAATTGTTTAGTGTTAAATAATTTAGGTTTTTGTGTGACTTTTTGGGTTGTTTTGTGAAACTTGGATCATATCATAATTAAGTGGTCCTTGAGAACTCCTTAGGCAATGGTGATGATATCTTGTAGAGTAGTTCAACAAGTTGGTTTTGTTGGGTTGCAACTTTTATCGTGAAGGAAAGTTGTACTCAAGTGTTTATCATTTCATGCATCCATCAAGCATCATATTTATACTTCATCATGCTAAAGCATGCATCATCATCTACGTGTAGTGTATCGAGAGTGAGATGGTTCATGATGGTCGAACCGAAGAAGATTCATTCAACCGAGGTGTCGGTGTTCGGTTTGCGTTGGCAATCCAACTTCGGAATCTAACTTTCCCCGCAATGTCTGAGGCAAGCCCCGGAGCACAAACCTTTCTCTGTTTATAAATGTTTTATTCACCTTAAGTCTAGTGCAATGTGCATTAAGTTAGTAGGAGTTGGTTGATACCGTTCTTTGCATGATTACCTTGATCTACAATTATTCCATTTATAACCCACTAGTATGTGTAGGTCGATCTCTTATGCTTAGTAATGCCTAGATTTCGGTAGAAGTCGAAAGTGATGGTTTTATCATTCGCGAGACATAGGTTTTATCTTTGTTCTTCCCGGCTTTGGAAAAAGAGAACACCACGATGGTGGTTCATGAGGATAAATATGGTAGTGATGAACTTGAGATCGGGCCGGGACGTAGGTTGAAAGCCGGCGGGATACCTAGTCGTGCTTGTCCCGTGTTGGTCGATTATAAGGACCGTCCGTTGTTTGGATTGTTAAGTTCGGGACTTTTTGAGCGCAAATACGCTGAGGCCTTTCGGCAAAGGCACGGCCGCTGGTTGTCACCCAGGTCGGTCGGTCGACCCCAACTAGCCACATACTCCGTGTAAGCCGGATCTCGGTGGAGCCAAATCGGGAATGGCAACCACGCCGACCGGGAGTGGAGAGATGGCGGGAGTAGCGTGTACCCACCCCTTGGGTCAAACGCGTCATTAGGACGGGGTAGGGAGGTGGAATATTGTGCTCTCGGGTGGCGCAGCCTCGTTCCTTTTTTTGGACAAATCTGAAAGAAGGTTGATATATGCAAGCTTAAGTGCTACATATGTCGTGTGGTTAGGGATCACCGGGTATTAATCGGTTCATGAATCGTAGTTTCTTCTCGGATATGGAGACCCGTTCTTACGTCCTTTCATCGTAGTAATTGAAGAAACAAGGTTACTCATGGTTATGAAAGGGAAAGAGATGCGAGAGATAAGTTGAGATGTGTTGTTTAAAAGTGTTTGAGATAGAGCAGGTGCGAATCTAGCTTTATTATGCTCCAATAAAATTTATGCTAAAGATATTGAAAGTAAGGATCCACTTGTAGTAAGCTTTTTCTCGCAAACTCCCTTTTCTAGCTCTACTTCCCTTAAGCCAAAGATATCCTTGGAGTCTTTTCTTTTGTCGGGTAAGTCTTGCGGAGTACATTGTGTACTCGGGGTTTGTTAACCCTTGTTGCAGGTGTTGACTCGTGCTGTTACCCAAAGTTGTGTCGGTGGGCTCGACATGACTTGGATGTCTCCTTTAGTTTTACTCATCTTCCGCAATTTAAGTTAAGTTTGCTCAAAAGTAACTTACTCATACTTTTGTAAAATTAATGTAATATTCTTCCGCACTCGACCGTATTTTTATAACAAATGTTGTAATGTTGTAGCTACTCCTTTGTTGATCTGGGTATGAGAATGGTGTAATCGGGGTTTTAGATGACACCCGACGAGCTTCTTAAGTTATTGGGTGCATCTCGCACGGTTTGTCGAGAGATCTTTGGGACAAAGGCAAAAAGGTGGGCCCGAGAATTAGGAGGTTACATTACGACCATCCCATGATTTTGTTCTCATAAGGACAAGAAAAAAGCTTATGATTTCATTTTCAACAAATTTAAAGCCAAGCTTACCAATGTCTGAGCTAACAAGTTGAATCATGCAAGAAGACTTGGTTATATCCAATCGGTTCTTTCCTCCATCCCAATCTACTATATGTCCCTTTGTTTTTTTTTCAGATCTTTTATTGAAAGAATAACCTCTATTACTAGAAGATTTTTTTGTGGAAAGGTGTGCAAGAAGAACCCACAATGTCGTATATAGCTTACCGATTACGGGAAGACATTTGCCAAACCAAGGATAATGGAGGGCTTGTCATCAGAGATCTTCACACTATCAACAAGAACCTCATCATCAAAATTGCTTTTGACGTGGCAACTAATAAGAATCCTTTTCTAACAAAGTGATCCGAAAAGTCCAAATATTTTCCATATAACTCCTTTTTGGAACCTTCCTAATGCATCATCAAAATCCATTTGTGGTCCTCGGTTTTGTAGGTCGATGTCGACCTCGATGTGACGATGTTACAATGCGCATCCACGCGAGGAGACTCATCGATCCGGTCTTCTCCATGGTTCCCAAGGTGGCAATCTATCCATGATCATCTTATTCTACCCATTAGTTAACCCTTTGCCTTCCACAAAGAACACAACTCTAGAGCCAAGAAACCTAGCAATGGAACTAGGAGTTTCTCATGCCCATTTTTGAAGAATAGGCTGTTGAGTCCATAACCCAAACAACGGTGGTTCCATCACCTCTTCCGGATGTCCTTAGATGGAAGCACTCCAGAATAGAGTTTGCACCACTAAAGCGGTGTTCTAGAACTAGCAAACCGAACACAACCAACCTTCCTCGGGTAAGCTCGTAGTATTCTCCCACAGGGAAACATAATCCTCAAGAGAGTATGGAAATGCAAGATTATCCCACCGATCATAAAAACCTTTGTTTGGAGGCTTATTCGGCGGGCACTAGCCACAGGGCAGAGGACTTCTAGGTTCTCATCTCATACTGATAGCCTCTGTAAATCATGTGGTTTAGTAGAAACATATTTCCATATATTTTTCAGCTATCAAGGTTTGGTCGTGTTTTTCTCCACCTATCATAATTGCTAATCTTCCTGTTGAAGATGATGGGGTGCAACAAACTCTTACTATGCTTATTACTGCTTTAGCTACAAAAGAACACCTTCAGAAATTCTTCATCATGTTATGGTACATCTACAAAGCCTTGAACAATTTCCACTTTAGAGGTCCAGCAGATTGAGCATGAGCACAAACGCACATCAACACATTGCATCAGGTATCCATTCTACAGAATTCACAAAGTGAGCAGGCTTCAAACCATGGTCAACAAAATCAATACTATCACACGGTGGATCAACAACAACAAGTTGTTTTGCAAGGTATGCCATCTACTAATGCAGGTGAACGAAGTTGTAGATCCTCCCTTGACGCACAGATATTCATGCCATCCATTGTCCTTGGAATTCGATGCTATGTTGATGCTTCACTACAGCCGGATCAAACACACCAAAGCACTAGACCTATAGGTCTAGGTATTTTCTTCCTTAACACGCAAGTTCATCCACCCTAGGGAATCTACATCAAGGCGGTTCAAAGAGGCTCATTCTCGTCATTATGGTGGAAGCGGTGGTGTTGGCCGTTGCATCTCTGCATCAAGGCGTTGCGGCAGAACTTCAATTCACATAAGTATCTTATCTCTCGATTGCAACCAACCGGTGAAGTTCATAAATTATTCGAATCATGCTCACCCGCGATTGGAGGATGAAGCCTTATATCTGTGTCTTTGATAACACCAATAGCATGACTCATGACCATCTTTTGAAGATTAACAGGGATCTAAACTCCACGGCCCATACTCTAACTACACGGGCATTTCTCATCAATGTAACTATGCATGCTTATTCTAGGGCCATTGTACCCATTGTATGGTGCATTGCAAAACATCTCTCTGCCTTTTTTAAGGGTTATCGCATCATCTTGCTGCTAATGAAATTCAGTTCTTGTCGATGCTGCTAATGAAATTCAGTTCTTGTAAAAAAAAACCATTTCCATTTCATAAGCGGAAATACAAATGTTCTCAAAAGTGGAGCTAGTCAAATGAGGCTGTTGCATTTTACTTGAGAAAGTAATAAAGTTTACTTTGTAAAAAAATATAAGAGCCTTCAAAAAGGAGGCTGAAGGAAAAGCTGCATAGAGAAAACGAAAGAGGAAGGAAGCCGTGTACAGTGCACACTACGTGATGTGTGTGCATCGGAGGGTATTGACTCGCTGGACTTCTTTCCCCAAAGCCGCGTGGCCGCCGATGGCCACCAGACGGAGCTGCTCTCCCAGAAAAACAACCAACCAACCCCGACTCCCGAGACCTCAGTGAGAAACTAAAAAGCCCAGATGGCGCGGGGAGGTCGTCGTCTCCCCTCCCAGCGATCCCCCCTCCCTCCGCGACGCCATTTCCGCCACTTCATGATCACTAGGGTTTCGCTCTTCTACCCGTAAGCCCTCGTCCCGATGCGTTGGTGGAAGCGCTCCTCCTCCCCTTCCCGCTCCGCTTCCTCCTCCTCAGCATCCACGCCCGCTTCCCCGCCCGCGCCGCCACCCCCGTCTCATCGGCGGTTGGGGCAGCGGCGCTAGCTCCCGCCGCGATGGCAGCGGGGGCAGCAGCCAGTCCTCTGGCAGTAGCGAACCGCAGCCGCGGCTGATCAGAGCGCGCCGGATGCGTTACGTCGTCGATGACCTCGAGGTCGGGGTCTCCGCGCTCGGCGTGGACTCCCCGGCGAGGAGAGGCGCGGCGGCGGGGGTTGCGCTTGCGACCGTGAGCTCCACGCCGATCTCGAGGTCTCCGAGTAACATGGAGGTGGCGCCGGCGAGATCCTCGTCGACCCCCGTGCTGCCGCGTCCGCTGCCCCTTCCAGGCGAGGGGAATCGCCGTACCGTGGGCCCTGGAGACCGCTTCCGTCACCGGCGCCAAGGATGCTCGAGGGGGAGTCGAACGGGCCTGCAACGGACGCTCCCGGGGTTTTAGAGACTGGGAGCGAGAGGACGACGCCGTTACTCGCACGGAGGTGATTAATTCGTACTGCACTTGTTAATGTTATGTTTTATTGCCGTTATTATTCGAGTAGATTATATTGTCTGCAAGGATGTCACCCTCACAGCTTGAGGATTCCACAGTCAGGTTATGATTACTATTTACTAGCAATATTCACATTTCAAAAAAGGATAACACCGTTCACTTGTATTGTGTCATCATTGAGGTGTTAAACACTTAGGAGGGTAGAGTATCTTGCAGAGGATGGCAACAGTTTGCGGTGCCTATGGTTCAGGGATGTATTCTTTGCTGCAGAGTGTTGATTTTGCTGCAGAATATGATGGCTTTGAAGATATGGATACCATGGTTCAGGGATTGGAGCTTTCATATATACATATACACGAGTTGAATTGTGATTTAGTAACTTGAGTTAGTTGTAGTGTGTTACTAGCTAAGGGTTTTATTGTTAGATCATGACATCAGGTCATATTAGGATGGTACGTCATAAAATTTTCTGTCATGTATATTGAGTTGTCATGATTTTTGCACCTGATGCTTTCATTATTGATCTGTACATATAATATTCCTTAAATTTGCGCATGATGATTTTTAACTCTTAGTGAATCGATTATATACTTACGTGATGAAAATAAGTTAGCAGGGTTGTGTTTTAATAAATATGTGACCCATTTGTTTCAGTGGTGTACTGTAATTTCACTTGGTTGAAATGGACTGCTATGAAGCTTCTAAGCTGAACCCAACATGTTTAAACTACTGTTGAAATAATCTAGTTAAGTATTGTCGTTAAAAACTGTACAAGAAACAGTGAAGATACATATAATGTTTTCTTTTTCTTTTCTTTGGAATATATTAGCTCTGGATTACTCATTGCTTAGACTATTTTCATTTTTGGAATATTTTTGTGTTCCCTTGAAGCACATCAATTTGGATTGGTGATCATGATGTTCATTTGTGATATGCCTATTGTATCAGAGTGGTGGCCCAAGCTCTACCAAAGGCCCATGAGCACAACGACTTTTCGGTTAAATGGGACTACCTGTTGTCAGCGGAGAAAGGGTTTTAAAGAGAAGTTTCAGGATAAGAACTGTGCTGAAACTTTGAACTTCAGATTGAACATTCCTGCTAAAAGTGCTCCAAGCAGTGGGTTTTCAAGCCCTGTACAAAGTCCTCGAAGACTGAGTAACGTAGACTTCTCATCTGCTGCAATCTCTATCCAAGATACCAATGTATGGTCAGCACGGTCTCTCTGGTCTTCTGATGCAATGGGATCTTCACCTCCTTGTGATTCACCTGACAAGTTGGCGGGTGGTCAGGAGCGTTCTCCTCTCTCTAGTCCATTGAGAAGTCCGGTTTTAAGATCAAGAAACCCAAGTGCACCTCCATCACCAATGCATCCAAAGTTGTTCACGGAGAACCATGTTTTCGCCCCGATGGCAATGGAAGTGCCAGTTTTCATCCTTTACCGCTCCCTCCTGCTTCTGTAAGCCCAAAGCAGACAAATGTTAGCCACCAGTTAGTTCCAAAAGCTGAGATGCCTTCAGTGGCTGGTCAGTGGCAGAAAGGAAAACTCTTAGGTAGTGGCACATTTGGATGTGTGTATGAGGCCACCAATAGGTACATCAACACATCTTTTTAGCATCATGATTATTGCTTCATTTTAGATTCTGACTTTTATTCTCATTTACGTATATAAAGGCACACTGGAGCTCTTTGTGCCATGAAAGAGGTCAATATAATTCCAGGCGATGCTAAATCAGTCGAGTCTCTGAAGCAATTGGAACAGGTTTGTTTTTATTTCGTTGCTGTTTATTCTGCAGTAATGGTGTCATTACAATTGATATATATGATTGTTCCCCACCAAAATTTGCTTCCAGACCTTCATGCTTAAGCAACATTTTCCGTATGCTGTTTTTGATCTGCATTCTTCTTACATACTATATATGCTTCTCAAGTGCTGACCAACTTCAGAACTGATTGAGCAATGTTAAATTAATTGTTAATATCTTCTTCTGCATAAAGATTATGCAAGTGTGCACCTACTTTTGTTGATTTATTCTCACATTTCTTTCAGGAAATTAAGTTTCTTAGTCAATTTAAGCATGAAAATATTGTGCAGTACTATGGCAGCGAAACTGTAAGTTCTCTTTTGTCACATTAAATACCTTTTAGTATTTATGTGCCAGTTTCAGTGCTTTGTAATGATCGTTTATTCAACTCTTGCAGATCGAAGATAGATTTTACATATACCTGGAGTATGTTCATCCTGGTTCAATCCATAAGTATGTTCATCAACATTGTGGATCACTGACAGAATCAATCATCCGTAACTTCACACGTCATATTCTCAAGGGTCTTGCTTTCTTACATAGCCAAAATATTATGCATAGGTAAACTATTTCCTTGTTCTAAACCAATAGTATCTTAACCTACCTATTATTTAAATTTAAATTTTAAACTAAAAATCAATAGCTCATTGCATGTTTTTTATTTCCATGTAGGTAGTACACCATGCTGTGTTCTTTCGGACTATGCTTTTGTTGATTTTTTCGCATTTTCCAAGCTCGTGCATTATGCTGAAAATGTACAGATGTATGTAAATATAGTTCTGCTCTTGCAGGGATATCAAAGGGGCAAATTTGTTAGTTGATATTCATGGTGTAGTGAAATTGGCCGACTTCGGAATGGCAAAGCATGTGAGTCCAAAATTTTCCTATAGTTTTCTGCTATTCGATATCACACACAATTAACTAGTAGTTTTCTGCTATTCGATATGTTTGAACATGATCAAACTATAGTGATGAGTTTGTTGAATTTGAGATCCTACCTGATTCCACCAAAGATACTTTATACAAAAAAAAAGTTTACCATGCATTTGTACATAGATGCTTCTACATTAAAAACTGTGATCTATACAGTATGAAACTATGAATGGTCTATAGTTCAACCCAACAATTCTACCTAATTCATACAGTTGTGTGTGGATGCCTCTTTTTTTTAAAAACTGTAACCGAATGCTACAGATCAATATAGCTTCATTTTTATCTTGTTGACATATATTGTTGGTAATCCTCTTCGTTTTCCTTTGTAGTTGATCTTTATTGCACATTTTCTTCCATTTTCAGTTGAGTACTGCAGCTCCTAATCTTTCATTGAAGGGCACACCATACTGGATGGCTCCTGAGGTGCGAACTGGCTATTCTTCATGTTAATTTCATCATTTCCTTCTCTTCTGACTTTGATGAGACTGATTATCCCAATGTGATGTAAATGCTCAATCACTTCTGTATGCATTATTCAGAATATGAAGTGCTGCCCAAAAAAGGACATGTTAATCTAGCAGTTGACAAGGACATCCATTTTTAGAGACTCCAATGCCTTGTTGCCTCCAAAAACTTGTTAGTCTTGTAGTGGACAAGGACCTCTTTTTAGAGAGTCCAATGCCTTGTCCTCAATCAACGCGAGGAGGTCCACTCATTTCATTAAAAACAAAGAGTAACAACTAACAAAATGTACAAAAGCATGCAGACGCTGCACAACCAAAACCATCCCATCACCTGGAACATTGGGTACAAAGATGACATGCCAAAATAATGGAGACGGCCATAAGGCATGGAGAAAGGCCCTAGAAAAGGCCCCCGAGGCCATGAGCCCCCAGCTGTGCATCATAGAGCTGCTCCCCTTCTACTGTCTGCTGTGAATCGGAATAAAGAAAATCCAAAGGCATATTGTGCTTTCTTTTGTTATATGCTTTAAGTTCAATGCATCGTGGTTCAAGATGAGGGAAACAAAAAAATTCAAAACTTACTCTTAGCATTCTAGAATTCAGTTCATCCATATATCAGTGAAAGACTGAAATGCAGTTTTGGGCCATGCTCTTGCTCCTCTGTCTTGCAAGGTTGGGGCCAGGATAAACCTTCATGATTCAGATTTCTGAGCTAGTCCGAGCTGGAGCCATTCACCCTCCTTTTTCTTGAATCATGCAGGGGAGCTGCATGTCATTTCATTAAGATAGAGAAAAAGGCACAATAGGCCAACAAGAACAGAGGTCCAACCCAAGTACAAAACCCACTCACACCCCCAAAACTCCATAGACCAGATAGCCATTGACTTCTCCTGGTAGTTAAGTTTCAGATGTAATCGGTATTAGTACTATCATGAATTTAAGCAGTTAGTTGTAGCTGCCATCCGAATGCTCTTACAGCTCCTAGCTTTGGCTTGATTCTCTCATTTTCAACTGGAGTTTCATGGCTCTAATTTTTCTTTGTAGATAGAAACTGGACCTGCAAGTTGGCCCACTTAAGGCTTGTTTGGTTACTCTGGAATATGCTAGGAATCATTCCAGCTTCATCAAACATACACAAAATTAGCTAAAGACTCCTGGAGAGCCGAACAAGCCATTAAAGATCTAAGTTGCTTGTATGAATGAGGACCTTAGCAAGGCTGTTTCTGTATTTCTGTAGAAACAGTTAGGCAAAAGTTCTGTGCGTCAAGTGCTGCAGCTGTCGACCTGACTGAAGATATCCCCCGATTGCTTAGCTGTAACCATGGAAAACATCTTATGTCCCAGGAGGAGATTCGCATCCTCTGCCTCCATGCACTCTCTGGTTACATGGGGCCACAGCAGCTCTGACTTTGACATGCCAGACAGTAGAAGCACTCAAATGCACTGCTTCTGGCCCTACAGATGTTACAATCATTTTTACTGTTTGGACAATCAGATATTCTTGATGCTTAACGAGATGGTTGTATTTAATGAAACTTGTATCTTAGTGCTATTAATTTTCTTTGAGCGAAGAACCAATTCCCTCTCAAAATCACCATTCATTGTTGCCAAGGTAGGATATTTTTATGTGATTATATGCGGGGCTTGACATCTGTTTTCCTGATTTTCCACATTAGATACTGTGATGCCTTCTTGTAATATTAAAGGTCTTAACATGGCGTAATCACACTAGGACATTTTTATGTTGCAGGTTGTTCGGGCTACACTTGATAAAAAGTGCAGGTTATGATCTTGCTGTTGATATTTGGAGCCTTGGTTGCACAATCATTGAGATGTTTACAGGAAAGCCACCTTGGAGTGGTCTTGAAGGGGTAAGTTGTTTGTGGAGGCTTCCCTGTGATTTGGGTTAAGATTTATGTAATCAGAGTTGCACATCTTTCTTTACCTTAGGTTCATTTGACAAATGATGATAACATGTCTTACATAGCACCTTGGCATAATCAAGTTGTGAATAAGAAACAAATAATGCATCTTGATTTGTGCATACGTGATGACCTGTCTAATATAGTCATATGAGACAAGTTATGTTTCCATTTGTGGAGTGCGGTATGTGATCAGTGGAGTTTCTTAGAGGAGTACGCCATGGGCCTATTGGGCCATGGCCGCTTACTTAAGGGTCAAGTAAGCCTTCCTTGTAAGTCAAGTAAACCTCTATATGAGAGGAGATGTATCAATCTAATCGAGCAAGAGATTATAAGGAAATCCCTTCTCTCTTGGTGGCCATGGGCAAAGCCCCAGCGACGGCGTTCTAAGCGCTCACAACCCTAGCCAGCAACCGTTGCCCTCTCTTCTTCCTCAATCCTCCCTCTCAGCCCAGCCATGTCCATAACAGGAGTGAAACAAATGTTGTCTTTGGATCCTTAATTTTTTTCAGCTGAGGGGATGTGTGCTGATCTGGGGACTTGTGCGTAATGCAGCTGTCCTCTTTTTTTTTTTCTTGGATTCTAACCATGAACTATAATCTGTGGTTCTACAGCCTGCTGCAATGTTTAAGGTGTTGCGCACGGACCCAACAATTCGGATAATCTGTCCCCTGAAGGGAAGGATTTTCTGAGATGCTGCTTCAAGAGAAACCCTACTGAGCGACCAACAGCAAGCAAGTTGCTTGAACACCCATTTATCCAAACTCCAAACAACTACAGCCCCGCATAGCGCTCCACATTCATTTTTGGGAATTAAATCTCCAGTAAGCTTTCTCCCTTTCTCCTTCTCACATGGCATGTGATATCCAAAGTTTCAACTTAAAGCTTTATGCATGTGTATAATTAGCCTGTTGATGTCAGGATACTGTGCATAGCGGTGCAAGAGATAAAGTACCCTGGAAAAGTGATTCATGTATGAGAGGGAAACATGCAAATAGGTGAGTACATCGGTTGCCTTGCTCTGTTTAAGTTCTTTTTTTTTTTTGTTGCTGATCTGTGAATCTGTGGTGAATGGTTCACGTTATTTGAGACTTTTTAAGTATTAACCCTGCTGTTCTTTATTCTGATAGTGAAACAAGCAGTGCTCGGACGTCAGGGTCATTGGCTCATCGGTTGATGACACCCCTACCCAACTTGGGAACCAATAGCTTGTCACCTCCACCTTTGAGTTCGGCCTCGAGTTCTGGCTCTGCAGCACATGCACCGAACAGTATGCATTTTCCAGTCGCATACCGTCAGCCTAGTCCTTTGCCAAAGCCTAATGGGAAGGAAGCAATAAATTTGATTTCACATTGAGTAATAGCATGCCATCTATCACAACATCTGGGCCAAAAGCCACATATAAACAATGCGAGCTTATCCATCCCTAACATCTGACCCTTGTACTGCCAGTCATAGCTGACAATTTTCTGGGTCTTTGTAAAATATTTTCCATGTAAAGAGATCACCACGGTAAGATCACAGGGAAATGCTGCTAAATGAGGGAGCCTTGTGAGTCTTGTTGTACTGTTCGATTTCTGGGGAAATGATTGCATTTCCCATGTAACATATTTATTAGGGTGTAGCTGTAGGTAAAACTAATGGCCCTGATTGTGCCGACAAATAGGACATTAGGGTTGTAGTTGTAGCGTGTTGTTGATGATGTTTGTGTAATGATCATACTTGATGTAATCATTATTGATTTTTTGGGGGCAAGTAATAATGCTCGTCAATTGGCAAAAGGGGATTGAGATCGCAGATCCATGTATGATTCAAACTTCCTCGTGGCAGACTAACCGTTTCATGCGTTCCCAGAGAATGGGTTCATTCGTGTGTGTTTTCATTTTTTTGTATGTGACTTCATTTTTTTAGACGGTTCCAAACGGCAGAACAGCTGAAAAGACGAAACTGGGATGTATCAATTCTTTTGCAAACTCGTTCGCAAAAAAGTTCTTTGCAAACTGTGTGGGAAAACAGAAACCAGAGATCATATATTCTTTCGGTGTCCTATTGCAGTGTTGATGTGGAGCTGGATTCGGGATAGTCTGGGCTGGAACAAGTATCCAAGCTCCTTGGATTCTTCAGTAGTTTTTTTTTTTTTTAATGAAATTGGATTCTTCAGTTGGACAACATTTAAGCACAGCGGGGCTCAATTTTTTTTTTTTGTTTTGAAAACAATAGCAGGAGCTCTGCCTTTCAATTAAGATAAGGAAAGAAAGTTTATGTAAAGGGGCTCAACCAGAATAGGTGGCTGATTTACCTGTGAACCCAAAACAAGCAGTTTATAAAATTCTTTGTTTTCTTCAGCTCTAGAATATCTTAGCTAAGACGGAGGATGCGTTGGAGAAGGCGTTGAGAAGGTGGGAAGGATGGTGAAGATAACAGAGTTTTCCATCTTTCTATTTCCTTTTGCTGTTCTTTCCTTCTTGTCTCTTTCAGTTTATCTAAACAGTGGAGTAGCCCCTCGAGTCATGAACTTTGTATGGGTGTTGGTATCCCAGCCTAACATTTGCTTTGAGTGCAAGCTGGGCCAAACGGTTTCTTGTGTGGAAAAGCTGGCCCATCATATTAGTCCTGAACTCTTAGCCAGCTAACAATTGATTCTGTTTCCAAATAAATTAACTTCTAATAAAGATGTCTTGAATCGAAATTTTAATGTTTATCTGAATTTATATTTAATAACACCAAACTAGTATCATTAAACACACCATAAAACACATTTTCATATATTGTGCTTGTTTAATGTTATATAGGTAGAGAGGTAGTATTAAGCTTTCGAAAAAAACTGATAGCCCAAAGTTAGCGCCGATGACGCCTTCCGGAACTGTTCTCTGAATGTATGATTTGCCCTTGTCTAGAGGTGTGCCCCTATTCGAGTTCCGCCCAACGTTGTAGTCAAAACCCAAAAGCCTCCCCACCTGTTTGGAGTGGAGCTGAAGCCGTTTGGGGCTAGAAGTCAAAACCACTAAAATATGGTTTAGTCTTGCTTCTCACTTTTCCTAGAGTTTCAAGCCCTTTTAATGATGAATGAACCTATGCGAAGCGTGAAAAGATGATCCAGTAAAGAGGAGCCGAAAAGAGCAGGTGTCTCCAGCAAAAAATGACGTAAAAGTTGCTTCGCACGGACGATGGCAAGCCCCTAGTAGTAGGTACAAAAAAAGACTGTAATTTCGTCACTGGAATAGGTTATCTGCTCTGAATATTTTGCGCAGCTTCTGAAATCTGAATCTTCAGACATGGTAAGCAAGCTACTCAAGTCGAACACTGAGGAGAAATCTTCAAGTCGATTCCTAGGCTCATGCCATTGTAGGCGATGGGTGCGTACATCCACATCTCATCAGAACTCAGCATCTGCTCAAGACACAGATGACAAGCACAAAGCACCTGGCTAGAGAATGAAGAAGCGTGCCTGTTTATACCTACCTTGATCTGCTGCTGCAGGAACCTGACGTAGTGAACTGCCTCCTCCAGCATGGTGCTGATGTCGACCTGCGACAATGTGTTTCAGGACAGTCAGCAAATACTACCTGCACTGGCCATCAGTCTTTCAAAAGGAAGGAAGAACTACTGTCTTAATTATGAAAAATGGAACACTAACAGCAGCGATGTACATTTTTTTAAGATAATTATAATGCACGGATGAGAAGATGGTCAATTACTTTGGTTCCATTAGGCACCAGTTTCTGCAGAATCTTGAGCCTCTCATTGATCCTTTCCCTTCTTCTCTGCAATCCAACGAACAAAACACTGAATCAATAACTGCGAGTCCACTAGAGTGCAATGATCAATCTGTACACTCAGCTCACCCTTGCGTAGAGGCTCTGGGGATCGGTCGCCGACCCTTTGGCAGCCCGGGCCTTAGCATTTCCGCCGCCGCCGCCGTGAGCCCCCGAGCGGCGGTTCACGTCGGAGCAATTGGACTCGTGACCCGAGCAGCTTTCTCTGCTTTGCTGCCAACTCTCCTGGCTACACTTCTGCGCCGTTTTGGAAGCAGCTTTCTTTTCATGCTTCTACGTTCACAGCAACCAAATTTAGCATCGTGGCATCATAACCAAACCAAAGATCGTAGACTGAAACATTGTTTACGTACATTATCCGAAGCGCGACTCTTATTCTTGTGGCGCCCAAGATCTTTTCCGTCCCGGCCGACCCGGACCTTCCGCTTCGGCTGCGGCGAAGGGAAGGGTGGGATCGGGTCGTCGTCGACGACGCACGCGCTCCTCTCCTCCTCCCCGTCTCCGAGAAGGTTGAGGTCAATGGAGGGCGTGCATGGCAGCGTCGCGAGCACGTTGATCCCGACCGACACGTCCGGCTCGGCGAGGTCGTAGCAGCAGCAGCCGCCGCCAATGCTATCGAAGTACACCCCGGTGCCGGCGCTGCTGTTGCTGGTGTTGGCAGCGCCGGGTCCAGTGACGTGGCACGGCTCTGTCCGGTACGTGGCGCTGGTGGCGGCACTGACTACCACGCCCAGCTCGTCGTTCTGGTACGGGTACGGCGCCGCCAGGAACTGCGCCACGATCTCCGACTCCTCGTCCGGCGCCGGCGCCGCCTGGTACTGTGAACACCAGTGCGCGTCTCGGAACTCTATCCAGGCTGCCAGTTCGGCTTGCGACATTGTGCGAGGAGGACGGAGTAATCGATCGAGGTCCAACTGTGTGTAAGTGCAGTAAGAGCAGGAGTGACTGATCGATGGGTTGGTGCCTTGGTCTTGGCTGGATGGCATCAGATCAATGGGGTATTTGTATGGTGATTGTAACAAAAACTTAACAGTTAACTGATACAGCTCAGGGAGGAGAGTGTGAGAGTGTCTGCTTTTAAAAATCTGAACAAGTTCCAGACAAGAGAAAAAAAAACACGCATGATAGTGGTCAAGATACGCGGAATGCCAGAATGGTTCTGATTGGGAAATAATTGGCTTGTTTAGAGGACCTGAAAAATGATCGGGTTGACCCAAACTGGCAGCTTGAATTGCAGAAAAAAAAAAACTATGTCGAAAGAAATCAAGGCGGACAGATCGTGGAGGCAAGTACTCTGAAAAGAAAATGGAGACAGCTGCGTGGTGAATTGGTGATCGTGATGCCTCATTTACATCCGCATATACTAAACTGCACATGTAAACTGGCCACTCTATATTTCCTTGATCTGAGAAAAACAACATTTGTCTAACAGCTTTAAGCAGGCACTGGATTGTTCGAAAGTCCATGGTTTGTGCTCGACATGATCGCCAAAGATGTCTCCATTCTTTTCCGAACATCTATCTACGAATGCCAAAGTCCATACCCATACCATTAGTTCATGCATGCATGCAAAGTCCATACCATTAGTTCATGCATGCATGCAAAGTCCATACCATTAGTTCAAGTCCAGGAGATTTTGCAAGTTTCCGGTGAAGTCTGTGTGTTAGCCAAGTTGGCTCTGCTGTGCACCTTTTAGTTTTCTGTATGTTTCGTTTGCACGAGGCTTGTATGCCTGCTGATACTCTGGAACACTGACTGATGTTCAGTGCCTCTCCTTTCTGCTCTTAGGAATCTTAGTTCTGTCTTGGCGCGCTACTCTGCAAACTTTGTATTTCCGTTCTCTCTAATGGAAATGGGGATCCCTCGGTTCAAAAAAAAAAAAAAAAAATAGTTCATGCATGCAAAATCAGAACGTGGATTGGCCAGAGCCCTCTAGGCTTGAACTTGTTTTGGCTAAAAAAAGTACCTCAATTTATGTTTTTTTTCTCCAATAATAAAAGCTTTTATTGGTTTTGAAGAGCATCACACCAAGGTAGTACAAGTTTTTGAAAAACACTCCCCGTCTCTACCTAACATATGTAGCATGAAGGTATAGCCTTGCAAAAGTGAGCGAAACAGGCACGGTTCTAGTGACTACCGATCTGTGGACTAGATCATTACCACTTATGTGTATAGACAGGGGAAAAAAACATTCATGCCAGTAATGCCACAAAGAGAGAAAATTTCTTGTCCACCCTTTTTTCCGTCTGCCCTATGTCTCCACGTATTCACTTCGGTCTCTGTCTCTACTTCGGTCTCTGTCTCTACATATTCACGGTAAAACAGACGTGCTAAGAGAGATTAAGAGTGGGCGAGAATAGATAAAAAGACGGTTCCAGATGTAAACATACTAGAGATAAAGAAAAGGTGGAAGGACCTTGATGGATTTTCAAATAGATCAGGGTCCAGATAAAAGATGCGTATTCACGTCGGTCTCGCATATTCACGGAAAAAGTGACGTGCTAAGTACACCGAACTCCTTATCGATAGAAATCATATATTAAGTTATATATTTTATGTGTCATTGAATAAAGTCATGGAACTCAATATCTAACCCGTCTAAAGTTATAATATTCATGAGTAAATATATCTATCTGCTGCAAAGTAGAAGGAAAATCTATTAAATTAGATTTTATACTTTCATACATATTTAATAGATATTGTCATATTATTCTTAATATTAGCTTATAGCTAGATAGAAATTGTGGTTATCAAAAAATAAATTATAGATTTTAAAATTTTTAAAAATGGTAAAATATAAATAATGCAACACTCATGTACTCATTAATGTTTAATTTTTACACCCGTTGCAACGACGGGCATATTTACTAGTTACCGAAAAACTGCCACAACTAAAATCTTTAATGTCGGCTAATAGAGAATATAACCCATGTGAAAACTGGAAAGCCGGTGGATAGTTATGTAGATGACATTGAAAAAGGAAAAAACATGTTTTGTTTTCAAATAATTCCTACTGAACCAGAGTGAACAATAGGTTCTAGCTACTTTTAATAGGACTAGTGGTTTCGATTTTTTCCTAATTTAGCAAAGCCAACTACAGAATATGTGCTTGTGTTAAAGAAAGACCTGAAGCCACATTGTGTTACACTTCAAATAGCTCGAGCAAAAGAAAATATTTACTATAAAACAAATGCTTAATTATCCGAGTTGAGTGGAATTATTTGGAGGCTATTATGCGGTCTCTGGGATTCCCGGACTCTGCTGCTCTTTGGTAATGAAGTGTGTATCGACAGTATCTTTCTGAGTGAGAGTTAATGGGGGTGTTTACAGAGAGCTTCATGCCAACTTGAGGAATTAGACAAGGAGACCCGATCTCTCCGTACTTGTTCTTACTATGTGTAGAGGGCCTCTCCAATATGCTTCAGAATATAGGGCCGTTGTATGTGTCAAGAGGAGTGCGCGTGAGTAGGCATGCTCCATGGATTTCGCATCTGTTATTCGTTGATGGTTGTTTGATCTTTACCCATGCCTCTAAGAAAGGTGCTGACAGGGTGGCTGCCATCCTGGATGACTACAATAGGGGTTCTGGTCAGCTTGTAAACAAGAGTAAATCGGTTGTTTTCTTCAGTGTGAATTGTGATCAGGAGTGCAAGGAAGTTGTACATTCAAGCTTACAGATTTTAACAGCGGCGTTGGGTGAACGGTATCTAGGACTGCTGACTGCAGCCGAAAGGGGTGCTCTGGAGGCTTTTAACTATGTCAATGGGCAATTGAGGGGCATGGTCTGAGGCTGGGCAAAGAAGGACCTCAATTGTGCAGCTAGAGAGGTGTTTATCAAAGCTAACACACAAGCAGTACCGACCTATGCAATGTCTTGTTTCAAACTTTCTCCAGTCATTCTGTTGTCTCCAATTACTGGTGGGGGAGTTCTCTGGATAACCACAAGATGCACCGGCTTAAATGGGAGAAAATGACAAGATCCAAGTCAGATGGTGGAATGGGCTTCAAGGATTTTAGCCTGTTCAATAAAGCAATGCTGGGAAAGCAAGGGTGGAGGTTGTTGATGTGACCGGACTCGCTATGTGCAAGGGTGTTGAAAGGAAAATATTATCCCAATTCAAATCTTCTTTCAGCATCCAAGAAAAAGCAGAGCTCGACAACTTGGAGGGCTATTCTCCATGGAAGAGATATAATAAAATGAGGTATCATTAAGAGGATAGGCCCCAGAGATATTAGTGCCTAGGAAGAAAACCGGATACTGGGGGGGGCGGCTTTAAAACCCCTAGTGTGCATGCCCAAGGCTACGACAGAAAAAGTCCATGAGCTATTCATTCTTGGCACAAGAATTTGGAACGTTGAAGCTGTGAATAGGTCGTTTATGGCGATTGAAGCTGAGGAGGTACTCAAGATCAGGCCAAGTTTCAGGTTGGACCACGATATCATCGCGTGGGCTCATGACGGTGTTCCATGTGGATGATGACAAGTAGTTGGTGTGACCTTTGGGCAGGGTGTTGTGTTTGGGTACTATGTATAATGTTACTAATGCTACACTCCACTACTATGGTTTGTAATAATTTACTTATGCTACTTAAGTTTGTTTAGTTTGAATATCCAATTTGTAAAATTAAAGTTATGTAATCCTTTCGCACTTTACTCTAATGTATCTTTTGAATAAACCATTTGTATCTTTGCAATGACTCTATAATGAGATCCTATTCGGAAGATTAATGGTACTTCTTAAGTTATCCGGTACATATGCATAGCTATCGAGAGGTCTTTAGGACAATGATAGGTGCATATGGGCCCTATAATTTAGGAGGTACCATTATAGTCCGTGCTCGACTGGGGAGATGAGTCGAAGACTCACCGGAGCTCGGTCTTGATGGCGGACTGTCGGGACTATAGGGCGGATAGTCGCCCGATAGGAATAGAAAAGATGAACACGCCAAACCAAATCGCCCTTCACCAAAATCGGTCCAATCCCGACCAAGTCGACACCCTCACGCCACAAGATTTGAGATACTAGATCACTAGGTAGCGGGGAGGCTATCACAAAGAAATTATGGCCCAATTTGGTCCGAAGCGAGAGGAATCGAAGAGGAATGTGAATCACCCAAAAGCGAATCCTAGGCACAAATCTTGCCCGATCTACGAACTTCGTGAGGTTTCAGTTGATTTCCATCGGTGGAAACACTCCTCTCACATCATGGATCGAATCGGTGGAAGAAAACGAATACAAATAGACTAGAAACGAAGAAATTGCGGGGGGGGTGAAGAAGGGAAAGGATGAACTCGCGAAGAACACGAGAGCAAAGCAAAATTTTAGCACAACTCAAACACAATCTATCGATTTGAAAACCTTAGATGGCATGAGCTTACTAAGAGGTCGTCTTCCTACGAACAATCAATCACAAAGAGTTTGGAGCTCTCAGAAAGTTAGGGAACAACTGGGAAGGAAACCCTAATGGAAAATTGCAAACTAAAGAGGTAGCATGAGATGGGGGGATACCCTCTATATATATAGTCTCGGTATAAATGACCATCGCATACCCCCATCGATACATGGGCCAATCTTGAATAGCGAGGGGCATATTTATCCGACACGAGAATATTCGATCCGGCGCCCACCACGCCTTCTCACCGGTAGCCGGCTTTGGCGTGACTCCCGATGCCTCCATGCGCCATCCTTCCGCGATCGGAACCTCGCCTAGGTTTTGAGGCCCAAACTTGCGAAACCAGCCACTATTGGTTTTGAGGCCCAAACCACCAAACCGGTCGTGTAGTAGCATACCGCGTCGGCGTCCTCCGCACTCGACATGTGTCCCAACCGGCCCCTCGACCGCCCGGCTACCAAGTCTTTTGACTTCGCCCGCTTCGACTTCATGTCCACCGTCTTGACTCGATCAACATGGTCACTCCACGTGTCCTCGCACTTGTTGGCGTTCCAAGTGTCGACCACCACGGCTTGCCACCCGGCGATCGGTCCCTTCATCCAAGCCACATACGCCCTTCCAAGCCACATATCCGCCCTTCATTGCTCGGTTCCATCAACACGCACTTGTTGGCGTTCCAAGTGTCACCACCACGGCTTGCCACCCGGCGATCCGGTCCCTTCATCCAAGCCACATGTCCGCCCTTCATTGCTCGGTTCCATCAACACGACACGCCCCTCCTTGGTCTTTACCCTCATCGACCATTGTAACGCCCCAACTTCGGGATAACGGCTAAGATCCACTCTACACGATGAATGGACCACACCTTCTAATTAACTCTCATGTGCTTTCATCCTCACTTCGGCGCAAAAGTATCAATTGAGTTAATGACCTCCTAGGCACGGGCTTTTAAGCTAGTCTAGCTCTTCCTCAACTTCCAATATGGTACTAAAGTTTGGTCGCTCCAATTCCCGCGACCGCTTCGATAGCGTGAATTTGGTGCGCCCAAATTGGCCCATAGGCCGAAGTCTCACATCCACCCACCCTCAAAGGACTCGGCGTCCTCATTGAACTAGCTTACCCATACGGGACAAATGTCCAGGATCAACTCTCTTGGCTCATGTACGTATTATCAGCTCCTCGGCCTATTTGCCATGCCCTCTATGGAGCCATGCGCAACTTTTTCTCGAGCTCCCCGATCCATACGCTCGTGAAGCCACAAGAGTTGGCTCAAAGTACCATTTGTAACGCCCGACTTCGGGATGACGGCTAAGATCCACTCTACACGATGAATGGACCACACCTACTAATTAACTCTCTCATGCTTTCGTCCTCGCTTCACGCAAAAGGATCAATCTGGAGTTAACAGCCTCCCAGGCCTAGGCTTTTAAGCTAGTCTAGCTCTTCATGAACTTCCAATGTGGTACTAAAGTTTGGTTGCTCTAATTCCCGCGACCGCTATAGTAACGTGAATTTGGTCTCGCCCAACTTGGCCCATGGACCGAGTCTCACAACCACCGTCTCCGAGCTCCACATCTACACAACACAAGCCGGAGACAACGTCAACTGACACATTGCATGTGCCGGGGTAAGGGTATCCGAAGTAGAAGAAAAGGAAAATAGAATGAAAATGTCGAAGGTTGACAATCACTCATCACAAAAGCTAAACATAAATGGTCATAATCAACCATGTCTTCATAGAATTCAACGTCATCCGCATAGTGGGAGCATAGTAGAAAGGCCGCTTTGGGCAGTACTGATTTAAGGATATTCAAGTGTGTTGCTAATTCAATGATCTTTTTTGTAAAGTATGCTCACCCTCCCCGTCTCAAACGAAGTTGCAATGATCTTCAAGTGTGCTGCTGATTCTTCTAGTAGCGAGAATTCATGTAATCCAATTTCTTCAACACTTTATGAACCCCAACGGAGTCAAGACCTCTAACATGTATGGCTAGTTCTCCCTTTCTCTCTCGCGCAACACATTGCCCCAACTGCCGCCATTGCCAATGCAGAAAATACCACCTCGATCGCCCTCATCTCTCTAATCGACGTCATTGTCGATAGATAAAGGACTAGGGCCCAATCTCCCTCTTCTTGTCATTTTAATTAGGTTTCTAGATCTTTTTTATCTAATATTTCGTTCCTGGTGTCATCAATGACGTAGATCTAGAGGGGCTAGGGGAGCACACTAGAGGATAACCATTGTATTGCCTCACGCTCATGATAAAAAGAATTGTAGACCTCATGACAACCTTTGCACGACTTCGCCGACTACATCGACTACCCCAACCATGACAACTCGAGATGACACGAGGCATAGGCCTTGGAGGCTTAAGGCATGCGTGCCATGATGACATTAGAGGCGTAGACCTATATGCTTTGAGATAATGCTATAAGCAGAGGCGAAGAGACGAAGTTTCACACCCTAAAGAGGATGGGAACGAAGACACTCGTATCGAGAAGGTCTAAGAGATCAAGACCTGCATGTTGAGCAGATGGAGCTGAAGCTCGAAGATGAAGACCTCCGAAAGATGTGAAGGCACTTGGAGCTAGAAGCCTCGAGACTTAGAACATATATAGGCTAGAGTCGTGAAAGTTCTCTTTTCTCCATACACATTTTTTCCCAGAGGGTTTTTAGGATGCAGTTTTTAGCGAGACGTGCACGTGCGGTTGCGAAGATGCAATCAAGGTCCGAGTTCTATTGCGCCTCTTCTAGTATGTTCATCTACTATTTCATGTAGTACCAGACATAACCTAGTAGATGAGGGGGTACTGCTGGGACATGCCATATTCATATGGGCCAAGTCCCCTAGAAGAGGCCCAACTAGTGTTAGTAAAATGGCTAGTAAATCCAATCCCTGCCGAGGGTTGCTTGTAATTTGTTGTTGTCCTTATATAAATCCAAGTGTAAGAGGGCAAGGGGGTCTCTCTCCCTTCCAATCCTAGTTCACAAACACTAGCTTCCACTCTCCACCCCTCTCTCCTATAGCCTATTCGAAATTGTGGTTCCTACAGTAGGTAAACATGTTAAGACATATATCCATTCTTCTCCCTGCTAATTTGCTTCAAATTTGTGCTGAATAAACACTTGATAGTTTATATAAAATGTGAGCTACATTATAGGAGTGTCTAACTAGTATTATGACACTAACACTTCATCTTGATGGGACAAGCGAGGTAGTTGCAAAAGAAACTGGTGGTGGATCTAGAAATGGGTTGCGCCTAATATAAGACTAAAATTCTTACTGGACACTATTAGGTTACATAGAACATAGTTTGAAAGGAGAAACAACATTACACCAAATAGTGAGGTGTATGTGTGTTAGTTTAAAACATTCTCCGTTCAAAAACTGATTCGATAGGAGTAGGTATACCTATGCTCGGTTGGTGCCCCAAGCTGAGGTGTATAGAAATGGCTAAGTATGGCAATAGAAATAATACTGGGTATTTCGTATTATTAATGTATTCACCCAACATTACACAAGAGTCAATGTTCCTTATTCATAGCTCTTTGTTACAACAATTGTCCAATTACAATTTGACCCTCATATATTCCGGGATATTCTTCCTCCTTTATTGGGTCCGATAGGGGCATGATCACCAATTCCTCTTGGTTCTTTGCCTTACCCCTTGGGCTTATTGTTCGGCCCATTTAGGGCTGGCCCATGGAGAAAAGTCGTGTTGAACCCCTCCATGCATCATCTCTGCTCTAGCCTCTATGCTCGCCCCTTGGGGCATCATGTTTGATGTCATTCATAACAAAAAGAGATCAATCTTCATTACATGCCACAATTCATTAATTAATGAATATTATATATAATCGATAAGGATAACGAAATCTAGAATTTTAGATCTCACTTGTCCTTTGCCAAGGTTGGGGGCGGTCCGATCGGGTACCGAGGCTCACCAAAAGCCCTCTCATGTGGGGCAGACCATAGGGCGAGAATAGAACGGGGGGGCGAAGGTGCATTGGCACAGTGAGACAAAGACAGAGTAGTCGTCGTCCGTCGCACTTTCGCAAGAGACTCACCCGCTGGCTATCGTGTCTCGTGTGGTGATCTCCGTCTCCGCATCGAGTCACGAGTAGCAAGTCGGATTATGCGTGGTCGGTCGGCCGAGCTTTCCTAGCGTCACGCATCGGGGTGGGCTATTAAGCTAGCCGGCCTTTTTACCGTGTTTTTATAAAACACATTGCCCTTTGTTTCTTGGAAGTCAACAATCTCGTCTTTCATATGGCTTTAGTAGACCTATGTATGATACCGCTTCTTGTATGAAAGCAGTGCTTTTGGCAGAGGCCCACGAGTTGTGGCTCGGATTGGTGGACAACCAGAATGCACGGTGTTGTAGGGTACTCTTGTCATGAGATCATGACTCGTGACTAGTATGTTAACCCCATGGACCATGAACTTTTATGAGGTGTGTTTATTATCGAAACACTTTGATTAACTTCTGCTTAATCATTTTTTTTGTGGTCGACTAAAAAATACTTTTGGCCTCTTTGTCCCTATGGGAAATGTGATATTCAGCCTTATCGATTATGAAAATGTCAAGTCTTGTCGGTTAGTATTATTGTAGTTCTAGCCTCGTCAAGCACAAAAATATGAATGTTCAAACCACATTGTTCATTCAAGGACTAAATATCTCGGCCTCTCTAGTAGCAGAGTGAGATAGCAACGATATTCTCCTAGCCTTATGGGTCTACGGGCAAGTATATTGGTGGTTTCATAGGTGATAACGCCACTTAATTCTAAAGGCGACTTAATAAACAACATATGTAATGGTTGTTTGAAATTTTTTGAGTCGTCTCTAGACTCTTTTCTTTATCTCATCTCAAACAAATTGACTTTTATTCCTTTTTTTCTGATCTAATTTTATTGTTGAGGCGGTTGAAAATCGTGTTTACTTGTTCGGAAGTTGTCTTATATAAAAAAATATAGAAGTAATATGTTACAATGTTCTATAAACGCATACGGTAACCTCAATACTTACAATATTGGTCAATCCACTTCGATGGGATAATCACTTGTATAATGGGACATGGCCCTTTACTTATTGACCGGTTTGTGCGGTTTGTTTATATAAAAGTGCACACATAAAAGAGAAAACAAAAATGTTTCTAGAATCAAGATTTGAGATCTCATTTTATTCCATAACAATAGGTTGCCATTTTATCTTAACAGACTATTCGACTAATGGTTTGTGCGGCGGATAAGCTGGCTAATGTTGTGAGAGAAAAACATTATACCACACACACGATAAGCCATCTTTGATAAGTTCAAGCGAATAGGGCTAAACATTGTTCGGCTGGTGGTTGCCAGCTGATCCCTGATTTGTTGTGAGAAACAACATTATACCATGATAAGTCGGTGATAAGTTCTAGCGAACAATCAGGTGGCAAGTGGTAAGCCTAAGTGGCTTGCAACACTTTTGAAAGGAAAAGAAACTTGTGTCTTGGACCTTGGTTCATAGAAGTCTTTGTGGTGAGCCATATACCCATTACCAGAGGGAGACTTGCAGTTAAAAAAACAGAGAACTTGAAACTTGAATCATATACAAAATATTGATATGAACCATGAAAACATTGAAAAAAACAATTAACTGAAAACTCAAACAATAGGTGCAAATCATAGTATCTTACCACGACCATATTCTTTTCTTCCGTGCTATAGGGTAGGCTAGTTGGTAGCATTAGCTATAGGTTACAAAATGGTATGTGGATTAATATTCTTTGTACATGAGCTTGCCTTACATTTTTCAGATTGGTTAATAATTTATAACTTGTTTTTTCATAGTTGTGTTTGTAGTAATTGTGTAGTGATTCTTCTTCAATGAAAACTTGTTTTTCAATGTTGCGTTTGTAGTAATTTGCTTTTTTGAACATTTTTTGTAGTAACTGTGAACTGATTTTGTTTCAATGAAGAAGTTAGAAGCAACTTTACTATGATATGACACTCAACCTGGTTTTGTTTTGACTTAGGTAAACCTTGATTTTGACAAGCCTATGTTTTGTTTTCTCATGATTTTGGTTGAGCAAGAATTGGAAGCCAAATTAAGGGTGTGTTTGGTTGGGCTGTGGCTTTTTACAAAAGCTGCTGTGGAACGTAATTTGTTGAAAAGCAAATTTGTGAGAAAGCAAATTGTTGCAAAAGAAAAGGTCGTTTGGTCGGAGGTGTCTTTGTCAAATTGTGGGTTGCCCGAGAAATACCTGTAATACACATGAATGCTTGGGACATTTATATGCAAATTGCTCGTAACAAACTAATTTGTTCGTTAATTCATATAAAAATGACTATTTAAACAAGATAAAAAATAAGTTGATACAAATAAAATAATACCCATAAATGGCTTATACAATGATGCTATCATTCTATTAAGTGATATGATCCACATAAATAAAACAAAAACATAAATGTCATCTATTTTCCTCATGAGAAAAAAATGCCATCTATGGCGTCGAGCACCTGCATGTCAGTCAACAGAACAAATAACATAGCGAATCCTATGTAGTTTTCGATTTCCATTATCCACACAAGAAAAAGTTTCTGCCTCCACAAGCGGACCCCACATGTCATGCAAACATCCTTTTCTTCCTCTCCACACAGCCGCGCTCACCCACCACAACAAGTTCGCGGCGAGGGGATGGCCGGGGAGCCGGGGCTTTGCGCGCCGGCAATTTGGGGCTCGCCCAGCGGCGCCCTCGCCGGCGAGGAGCTCCCGCCGCCGCTCGAGGGAAGAGTATGGGGATGGGGCTCGCCGTAGGGACACGAGTGAGGGATGGGGGATGGGGATGGCGGGCGCCAACGGACCGGGCTCGCCCGGATGGAGCTTGCCGGGACGCCGACGGACCAGGGATCGCGGATGGAGCTTGCCCGCCAACCGCAATCGCCCGCCCGGGACTCCCGCATGCTGGTCGAGGGGAGGATAGGGATGGGGCTCGCCGTACGGGACTCCCGCGACGCCCGGCCGGCGGGGCTCGTCGCGCCGCCCATTTGGGGCTCTTCGGGGCTCGCACGCGCCCCGGGGCAGGGGCGCGCCGTGCGGTCGCCGGGATGGGATGGGCCAAGAGCGGAGTTACTGCGGTGACACTTCTGCGTGCTCGTATGTGGTGGAAAGATGCGGTTCGAGTCGTGTGGGAAGAGATGCGAATAGAAGGGAAAGAAGAAAATAACGATTCGCTTCATAACGAGTGGCGGGTGGGTAATTTTTACCCCCCCAAAAGCGGGTAAAAGCGGGGTCGGGGCTGTTTTTTGGCTTTGATGAAATTTATACTACCTCAAAAGTCGCTTTTTGGCTTTGGCTTTTGGTGTAGCCTACCCTTTGGTTGGGCTTTTGGAACTTTTGGGCTTTTTGGCTTTTGAGGGGCAAAAGTTCCCCAACCAAACACACCCTAAGCATGCCCTTACTCTCTCATGGTCCCCTGGAAAATTAATAGAAACAAAATTTAAATTTAAATTAATATAAAATAAATATTCAGTTTTAGTTAAACTCGAGCAAGTATATTGAAATTAAGGCACCGACACGCACACAGGCCACGGCTTTATCCGATCTGGTACCTTTCTTTGTGAAGTTACGAAATAGCTGCCTTGGCAGTCTGGTCCAGGCTTATTGGGCCAAAGCAGAATAAAACACTACTAGTAACATACTTGGGCCAAGTTTGGGATTGTCGGTTAGTTGCTTTCCAGATTTTTTTCTTCACGCGAGAGATCCGAGGAAAAGAGAGCGCGTTCTCAATTGGTTCCAAAAAGAAGCCGCAAAAATAAATTCCCAAGAACAGAGAAAAGAGCAAGGACAGACTGTGCTTTACGAGCAGCAGTAGCTGGGACCCGTACTATCTTTTTCAGTTTTTTTTTTTCCCCTGCTACTGAACGATCCCGTTTATAGCTAGGCAGCCAGGCCAGGTAGGCAGGCGCTTTCTCCATCAGAAACTGGATCACCAGCCACGAGCCAACCGCGCAACCACCACGAGATTCCCGTTCAGATTTGGCATCGGGGCCTCGTGGGGGCACCGAGCGCCAGCCACTCCACTCCACTCCAGCTCCAGCCAGCAGGCCCCCGCCCAGTGCCGCGACCTGTGATGTGTGTGAGAACCAGCGTGACGACACGTCGCTCCGCGCGCAACCACCGCAACCTGCCGGCGGAACGCGCCGCTGTTGCTGCTGCCACTGGGCGCTGCCGCCACTAGCGAGCATAGTGAGTAGTGACCAGCCAGCTCCCAACGATAAACAACCAAGCACGGCAGGCAGGCAGGCCACCGATGGTAATTAGGCCGCCGGCCGCTCTCTCGCACCGGTCTAATCACTCGATTAGGTGGCCGGGCGCGTGTACTTGCGTGCGTACGTCCTCGAGTGGGCGAGAGCGAGGCGCAAGGAACACGTGGGGCAATGGAGATGAGTGGAACACCCGGGCGGGCACGCAGACGCTGGCCCGGACAGGGCAGCGACGGGGACGCCGGGCGGCGGGGTCATGGCGACGTGTCGCTTGCCCAGTTGCCCCACGGGCCGGGGATGATGCAACGCCCGCCCACCCGCGACTTGCTTGCGCGGACGCTGGTGACGCCGAACCGAACGGAAGCCCGGGGCGGCTGCGCCCGGGTGACCTGCCTGCCCGCCAGCCATAAGGGCGTCTCCGATGGTTACTAAATCATTGGTAGAAACAATTTATAATTTATCGATATCACTTTACAAATCATTGGTAGATGAGACATATCTAAATAAGAAAAAATAAACACTATAGTTGAGGTTATGTGTGAGAGAGATGTTTAGGAGAATGCGAGAATTTAGATTAGATATTTATTAGTCATAGCTATTTGAGAGTCATTAACTATTTGGTCTCTCTCCTCGATAGCCAATCAACATGTTTCTTTTTTATATTATTTTTATCTCATCTAAAAAATTTATTTGTAAAGTGTGGTTGATAGCCAATAAAATTCTCCCGGCTATTTATTTGGTCACCATGAAGACGCCCGCAATAGAAAGGTCTAGGGGCGGACGGACCAACGGAGGACTCTGCTCGGCGGCTCGTCTTAGCCAATCAGGGGGCGAGCCAGCCCGGCCGCCGAACCGTACAGATACACTCGATCTGGTCTTCTCGATGCAATCGATTTGTACGTGGGCGTTGCGTCTGCCGGGACGTAAGGGATAGTCTGTGGAGTGTGGAGTGAGGACTTGTTTTGTCTAACGCATGTGCCAACTTGTAGAGACCGGCCGGGCGGCCAGCTTGCTAATCAATCCAAATCCGACTTTTATGCGAGGCAAGGCAAGCAACGTGTTAGGTTAGGTGGTACACAACGTGACATAGCGAGTGACAACAGAGGCTGCTTAGCTAAGGACGCCATGTGTGCAGTATTTACCAACACACAGGCTGCTGTTATGCTTATCTAGTAGTGGTGGTGGTAGACCACATGAGGTTTTGCAAGGATACACAGTCGTGTTACCGCTGTTAGCACGTCTTCTTATATGCTCATGCAAGCTAGCACGCCTTGGAGTTCTTTTTTTTATAAAACAAAAACATTAATTGTTCCTGGAGGATAACTGAAGTTTGAACAAAAATCTTGTTTTAACAACAAACTTATATATATAAAATTCCAAAATTACGGGTTCATCATGGTCCTCCATGATTCCAATTATTTCTTCACTCGCTTACGTGCGTGACGTACTGACGCGGGACTGTGATAGTAGTGCGAGTGTCAACGGCTGTTCCCACTGCCATCAACCAAACCCATCTAGATGCAGAAGATCCATGCAGCGGGTGTAGGCGGGTGCCACTTCATTCAGCCGACGGAAACTCATAGGCAACGGGTTATTTGAACTGACCCCTCGAGGTGACCAGTCTGTTGGAATCTTCCATGCACGCACCTGCGGTCCCATCGCGTGGCCTGTGTCTGACTTGCTACCGGGTCGGTTCGGTTTGTTTTGGAACCTGCCTGGCCAGAACAAGGGGAAAAGCGAAGACCACTTCAGGCTTTGCATGTGTTATTACGCATGTGCTTATCGATCGGAGGCTGTCTCCCACTTTCGCCACTACTATCATAGTATTACCGAACGCTTAGCTCCCTTTCTCTTTGCACTGTTGTTGACCTTGGCCTCGGGAAAAATAAACTAGCAGCACACCAGTTGAGGCTACGAATGAAAACGTAGTTCTGAGATAAGCATGACGCTTGTTCAAGACAAGGTTACTGTACCTTTTCCCTACAAACAGTAAAAAATCACTACTTGGCCTACTGTTAATATTCAAAGGAGGCAGGTAGTAGTATACTAAACATCAACGAAGTTTGTGATATATTACTTCAGTTTTCAGTGTTCACTCTAGTTATAGTATACTATGCAAGTTTAATTTATTAAAAAAAACTTACTGCAATTAATTGTTGATATTGCTTATTAATCCTATCCAGGTTCGTCAGACCATTTGATGGCCACGTTCAGCGGCGAAACAAACGACTGTGCCTGCCTTACCGGGGCGGATCAGACCGGCGGGGCGTGCGTGGATCCATCGAGATATATCCATCCATCCGCAACCGACGAGCGACGACCGCATCTCCCATCCACAGCGACGCAGACGCAGCCGCCCCGGTCAGTCTACCCACACTTCTCTTCTTCCACATACACACTACCACACTCGCACTACCGGTCGTCGTTCTCGTTCCACCACCGCTCGCTCCTCTCAGTCTCAGCTGCCAGGCAAGTTGCGCTCCCCGGCTTCCCCTTCGCATCCTAGCTCCTCCCTCCCCGTATCTTCGCCTCCACGTTGACCACGACTTTTTTCGTTGCAGTTGGCGTTGGCCTCCCTCCTCCACTCCACCACCCACCCGACCCAACCCAACCCGGCCGTCCCGTCCCTAGCCGCCACTCCACCGGCTTCCCACCCGCTGCCGCCGCGCCCCCACCGCACCCGGCGCCCCACCTGTCACTGTGCCGCGTGCGTGCCCACGCCGCGACCACCTCACTTCCCCCACCTACGACGCAACTTCCCACGCCCCATCACACCCGCCACCGCTTTAAAACCTCCTCCTCACACCCCTCACTCCCCTCACTCACACACCAGCGATCCAGAGCAAGGCGCCCAAGCAACCACCACTACTCCACACACAGCCAGCGAGAACAAGTCACAGCCAAGAACTCGTCTCCACGTCTTCTCCCACCGAAGCCTAAGCTCGATCGAGCCGCTTGCTTGCCGTGCCATGTCTTCCATGGAGCTGCTCCACGCCGTCATCCCGGAGAAGCAGATCATCGGCGAGGAGAAGGCGCCCGCGGCGGCGCCGACGACGACCACGACCACGAGCAGCAGCGCCACCGCCATGAGCGGCGACGAGGGCGTTTCCCACGTGCCTCAGGGGTGGGCCAAGAAGAAGCGCTCGCGCCGCCACCGCTCCGAGGAGGAGAACCTCGCGCTCTGCCTCCTCATGCTCTCTCGCGGTGTCAACCACCGCGTCCAGGCGCCGATGCCCGTCCCGTCCGCGGCGCCGACCGCCGCGGAGTTCAAGTGCTCCGTCTGCGGCAAGTCCTTCAGCTCCTACCAGGCGCTGGGGGGGCCACAAGACCAGCCACCGGGTCAAGCTGCCGACCCCTCCTGCTGCTGCTGATGCTGTCGTCCCGGCACCAGTGCCTCTCGTGGAGGAGGTGGAGGCCCCCGCACCGCTGACCGTCATCCCGCCACCGCCAGTCGAGGTCCTCGTCGCCCGTGAACCGGCCACGTCATCCACCGCCGCGTCCTCCGACGGGGCGGCGGTGTCGAGCAGAGTCCACAGGTGCACCATCTGCCAAAAGGAGTTCCCGACCGGGCAGGCGCTCGGCGGGCACAAGAGGAAGCACTACGACGGAGGCGTCGGCAGCAGCGCCGCGCCCACTGCCGCGGCGGCCGCTGAGACGTCCGAGGTGGGGAGCTCGGGAACGGGAGCTCCGCCGCCCGCGCGTTCGACCTCAACCTCCCGGCCGTGCCGGAGTTCGTGTTCCGGTGCGGCAAGCCTGGCAAGATGTGGGAGGAGGACGAGGAGGTGCAGAGCCCTCTCGCCTTCAAGAAGCCCCGCCTCCTCATGACCGCGTGAGCCAGCCCAGCCGTGCCGCTGCGCCAAGATTTTGGTCTAGAGCTGCCTGCTGCCAAGTTCGGTGGTGGAACACTATTCGTTCATTCATTCGTCTGGTGCCCAGTACTATTGTTTGATTTGTTGCTGCTCTTCTTGTACAGTTATACAGAGAGAGCTAGCTAGTTGTGAGATCGAGATGCATAGTCATCATACACATATAGGTCCATCTTCCTATTCCTGGAAGAGTATACTTGTATCCTTAGGCGTCAGTATACTGTTGTTCATACATATACTTCATTCTCATTAAGAGATCGATGATTGATGAATTAGTGCTTTGTAACATACAGTAAGCTTATCATTATAAATGGATTGGGGATTAATATGGAATCAGATACGACGCTCTCGCAGCACTTTGTGTCGATGCCTCGCCGGTAGTACCTTGGTCGATCGATCTATGCCTGTGCGCTTTTTCGCTTGCCAGCTCAACCCACCCCCTTTGCTTGCTTGCTTGCTTTCATGGGAAGAAACGGAGCGGTCTGTTTCCTTCGCCTCTCAGAAGCAACGTTCTCTCACCTTTCTTTTTCGCAGAGTTTTCGGTCGCTAGCTTGGCCACTCATCGTCCTCAGTGACGTCCATGCATCCCGGCTCGGCTGGCTGGCGATAACTTAATCCGGTTCCGTCCACGAGCTTCCACCGGCCACTTGCTCTGCTCGATTGTTGCGGAGCATCGACGCCCTGCGGTGCGCGGTGCGGTGCGGCCGCCGCCCGCAAGTGGGAACAACAAACCTGGGGCCGTTGCGGCTTCGGGAACGCCGACGGACGGCGCCCACTAGCGGGTGGAACGGCCGCCGACAGCGACGTCGCGCGCCCCGCCCTCCTTCCTGTCCGTCCCGCCCGCCCGCCCGCCGGTGTTGATTAGTGCGTGCCGACTCGCTCGCGCGCGTCCAGATCGCTTTCGAAGCAACAGTTCCAGCGGCCGGCCGCCCGCATTTGGTGGAACGGAACGGAATGGAAGCGAGGCGGAAAATCTAGGCGCGTCTCGTTCTCGTTCTCGTCCCGTGCCGTGCGTATGTACGTGCCATGATGCTTCCCGCCCACTTCCACGCCGAACCGACCCTGGCGCTCGCGATGGCTGCGTCGTGAGTGACGCGCACGACCTGGTGGTGGTGGTGGTGCCGACGTGCGCCGGTGCGTGCGCGTCCCCAGCGGCTCGGTCGCGTATGGGCGGGCGTTGAAGAAGCGTGAACGGCGACTGGCGTCGGCGACGGGGCGGCCGGGCGGGCGTTCGGCATGCTTCACGTGGCGTCCTCGCGTCCTGCGGGGCGATTTCGCTGCTGAACATGTCGTGGGCGACCCGTCACCGGTCGGTCTCGCGACGGTGGTGCAGCACACGTCTTTTTGGAGAGTTGGGCGGCTAGCGCCTAGCTCACTCGGTGCGTTTCTGGATGCAGGATATGTTCGCACCGGCGGCAGTTTCGTCCCGTGCTTGCCTTGTCATCTTTTTCATTCCTTCTTTTTTGTGTTGGGTCCACGCCACGGTGACGTACGCCACGTTTCATTTCATTGCAGATTAGGTAAGTTCGCTGTGTGATGGGATGGGTTCATGCCATTTGGAGCACGAGTGGGGTGCTGCTCTTGTACTCGTATCGCATCCTAATAAAGTCAGCAGAAGCCGGCCAAACATGGCAAGTCCAAAAACAGGACAATTCTGATCCACCTTCCAAGTTCCAACTGATAATCTCTCGAGCTTTACGAGCCGTGGAATGTTTCGGCTGCATGTGGCCTGCTTGCGATCAGATCGACAGGCCAGGAATAGATTTTTTTTTTTTTTTTTTTTTTTTTGAGCAGAGGCCAGGAATAGATGCTGACGGGCCATCCTGATTCCAATGCGCGATTGTCGCTTCAGAGGCCCGCCTTACTCCAAGGCCTTTCCCGTGCGCTGACGACATGGGCTCCATTTATCTCTATGGGCCTTTTGTACTTTACCAGAATTTCCCTCCTCCCGTGATCCATACGCATTCCGGCCCGCGTCTTCCGTGGAAAACCGCCAGTCCAGTAGCGAGTTGGGCTCTGTCGAATTCCATCGACCGCGAAGGGACTTCTGTGAAGCAGGTTTTTGTTGAAGGCGTTGGTTTTTGTTGAAGGCGTTGTGAGTCAATAATACGGTCAGAATGAAATCGTGCCCGTTGCATTGGACACAGAAGGGGTACACTTTCACAACCATGCACTAATGAAAGGCAGGCTGAAACGTGGAAGATAGCATATATAGAACATTTCAAGAGACTAAACATTACCCACTTTACAGGATTCTGTTTTTCGATTCAGCCACGTGAGAAAGTTCATGTAATAAGTGATTTTCTGAAAGTGCATCTTTAGTGATTTTGTTCTTGCTTGTTTTTGTTAGAATATATTGTGATTTATGATATATTCGAGTTCTAGTCTTACTGTCCTAGTGTTGTGTGGAATCGATATAATTTTCCTTCCAGTTGTTCCTTACATTACGTGGTATTCGTCCTGCACATTTGCTCATGGCTTTAAGAAGATTTTGTTCCTACGAACATTTTGAGAACAAAAATAAAATCACACTTCAGAGGAAACAAACATTCAACAATTGTGCTCGACACCTAGCTTTGCACATATGAAGAAACACATTTTCTTTCAATCTCTTCTAAAAGAATATTATCTACCATTGAAAATTAAAACGGTCACTCTTTGCCCACAAGTTAATCAATTTTCGATAGTGAAAATACAATGTAATATTGAGATGACTTAACATGAAATATTTATGGTGTGAGCCAATAAATGTAAAGGTACCTAACCATTTATCTTCCTAGTTTGAATCTTCTAGTTTCCAATAAACCTCATAATCATTTTACTTCTCAAATATTTTTTTTTTTTTCACATGCAAGAAGTTGTACCAGACACTGTCCACCTTAACAAGTTTATAAATCCACATACTCAGTAAAATCTCATTTTGGACTTTTAAGTTGTAGATTTCCATCAGCAACCTTGATCCTTAGGCGTACAAATGGATTCTCCAAATTTTTTTAATGGTCGTTACATTGAAAAAAAATGACATGGATATATAAAAATCTAACTTGTGAAAAACACCTATTGTAACTTTTAAAAATGACACCATAGATAGATGCGTAGATAGATAGATATAGGCACTCAAAAGTGAGTTTATTAGACTTAGTCTTCCACTGTATGTCAACAATATACCTTTCCAATCACTGCCTTCGTCCCAAAATTGTACTCCCACCGATAGAAAACTTGATGTTGGAATTAAAGCGTCCCATACAATTTGATACTTTTTATGTGAGAGGTGTGGCGGCGGCGGCTAAGGTTTCGGGGCGCGAGTTAGAGAACTAGATGGCTGAAGCAAGGAGCTTTCACTCTTTATTTTTCCTAGAGCAAGCTCTCCAAACTTGAGCCAAGTTCATGTCTACCCAATCCTTATTTTTGAATTGAGCCAATTCTAAGTGATCCATTTCTGATGGAACCTAATTCTATAGTAATTTGGAACAGATGGAAAACTCTCTAGCATTTTCAGCGTTACTTATCCATTCAAGCTAATTTATAATGGAGTATTCGGTATTAAAAAAGTATGCATGTGAACATAACCTC
>JADLZK010012994.1:0-56553 GCA_015847255.1 Hyparrhenia diplandra
CTCGCCAAAGGACCCCCAGTAGCTCCTAGGACCAAGAGGCGACACCCGCGAGCACACGGGCGGCGAGGGCGACACCGCGGGCGCGGGGCGGCGTGCTCAGGGCGACATCCCCCTGGCGCGGGCGAGCAGGCAAGGTGACATACCGCAGGGTGCGGGGGCGGCGCGCGGGAAGCACCCGGCGGGCGCGGGCGGCAAGCCGGCAAGGCGACACCCAGCGCAGGCGAAAGCAGCTTATGAGGAAGCACCCCCGGCGCGCGGGCGGCGGGCGACACCCGGGCGCGGGCGGCGTGCAGGGCAAACGACACCGCGGCTGGGGCGGCGAGCCGGCAAGGCGACACCCGTAGGCGCGGGGGCGGCGGCGCAAGCCAGCGGTGGTGGCGGAGGGAAACCCCTAGAAACGCCATAGGGTTGCCCCGCCATGTTCTTTACTTGCTTACCCCAGCGGGAATGTCTTCGAATTGCCCCCTGTGCGGCTCCTAGCCGTAGTGGCAATAATGCTTTGTCCTAATATGTAATCGCAAGCGATACGGACCGGACGCCTATAAATACGTGGAGACAAGACGTATGAAGGGGACGGTTGGCGCCCACTTTTATGACCTATCAATCGAATTTACTCTCTTGGGGTCCGTACTCTCATCCACGTCACATCCCGGGGACCCGGCTCGTGGGCCGGCATCGCTCACACGTTCACTCTGTGGGAAGCCTCGCCCCTCCTCCCGCTATTCCCATAGCAAGGTTGGGGGCGGTGCATTCCCCCACGGTTGGCGCCGTCCGTGGGGACCGACACAAAAGCCATGCTTGCAAACACTCGCAACGCGAGGGGGGCTCGACATACCGCCGCTCGGGACACGGCCTCGGCCGGGGCGCGGCCTCCGCCCCGGGGCATCGCCGCCACCCTCGCCACGAGGGCCCCCCCCGGGAACCCAGCCCCGGCCGGAGCGCCGCCTCCAATCGGCACCCAACCTCGGCGGGGCGCGGCCTCGGGCGGGGGCCCACCCCCTCGGCCCGGGGCGGCGCCCCCAACGCGTCGGGGCGGGGGACAAGCACGGGAGCGCCCCGGTCGAACGTATCGGGTTACGAGGTGTCCACGCGGTCCAACGGCCCGACCGCCAAAGCGCGCGGGGCCGGGCTCGGTGGTGCGGCGGCCGCCCGCGCGCCCGGCAGCCCTGAGCCGAAGGGCGTCTTTGGAACCCGGAGGGGTCCGAGGGTTCACGAGGGCGAAGAAGATGAGGAACTGGGGGTGAGCGGCCGCTCGGAAGCGCTAGGGCGCAGATCACGGAGGCGCAGTACTGGAAACCCTCGATCGAAGGCGGCGCCTGCGCACCATCAGGGACAAAGCCGAGGCGGCAAGGGGGCAGCTCGATTGGCTGGAGCAGCAGCTCGCAGCCGCGCAGGAGATACACGGCCCACATGGGGCTCCGCGCCCCGGCCCCGGGCAGGCGCAATAGGCACCTCCCCCACCTCCGCCGCCCATAATCACCCAGAGCACGGCGCTGCCTACAACCACCCCGCAACAAGCTCAGAACGTGCCCACAGCCTACAACTACGCGCACCCAAACCCCCCGCCGATAACAGGTAGCCACCGCCGTAACGAGAACCAATACCCGCGAACCTCGCATTATGACCCCGCATCGCCTCTCTCCTTCGCCCTTCAACTGGCGGAGTGGCCCACCTCCTACAGCCACCACCACCTACCCAGATATACGGGGCAGACCGACCCGCGCCAGTTCATCATGTCCTACGAGGTAGCCGTGGCAGCAGTAGGGGGATGAGTCCACCATGGCAAAATCCTTCGTCATAGTGGCAAGAGACATCGCACAATCATGTACTCCACCCTATCCCCCGCCACCATCAGCAGCTGGTCAGAACTCTGATCCGCATTACAGACAAACTTCAAGGGGGTAGACTCGGCCACAGCTAATTCCACAGAGCTCCTCAGTGTCATCCAATGACCAACGGAGCCCTTGAAAGATTGGTGGCGGAGGTTTCTCCATACAAAAGCAAGGACCGAGGGTGTGACCGACCAGAGTGTCATAATGGCAGCCCTGGCGTGCATAAGGCCGGGCCCTTGCCATTTCAAGATCGAAAGGAGGCAGCCGAAAACCCTAGCGGAGCTCCATGAGATAATGGAGAAATACTGCAGAGCCGATGCCAGCCACAAAGCAAAGCTCGAGGCCTTCCGGCCACAACCCCCGCAACCCGCAACCCCACAGCAAAGACTGCCAAGGGTGGAACACTTCAGCCACCAAGACCGCGCCGGTGGTCGCGGCAATAGACACGGCACCGCCACGGAACAAAGAGCGAACCACCCTCCCAAGCAAACCTACCAACCAAGGGACCGGCGGCCATACAACCCTCGGGACGAGCGGCGGTTCGTCTCGGCAAAAGCAACCCTATTGCCACTCTTGCTTGGGGTAGACAAGGGCCACTACACCAAACAATGCCCCTACTTCGCAAAGGGGAAGGAGTTTATGGATAGCCAGCAAGCCTCCCAACAAACCCACCACCAAATCAATCACACCGGGGAGACGGCTCAACCTCCGCGATACAAACACTATTCTTACACCCCCGCCAAACTCACGCGCGACCCCCTCTATACCCGGCTTTAGCTACCCGGCTTTCAACCAGCCCCCGTACCAACACTCACACAACCGGCCCGGTATGGCAACCAAGGCTACACGGTCACCCATCCCCGAAACCCCGGTCGGTGCCACCCGGGCGGCCCCAAGACTACCGCCACCCCCGCCACTTCCAACTTTGCCACCACCACCCCCGCCACCGCCAGTGAAGCAAGAAATGCCCACCACGCCGAACAATCCTACCTCCGCCTATGGAGAGATCCTAGCTATCTCTGCGGGATCCAATGAAGACCACGGGAACAAAAGGCAGAGAAAGGAGTACTACCGCAGGGTACACCATGTGGCCGCGGAGGGACCTCACCGAAACAATCAATGGTCCCACATCCCAATCACTTCCAATGCAGCAGACATGAGACTCAAGGATTACCCCCACACCGACGCGATGGTAATCAAGACAAACATGGCAGGATGGATAGTGAACAAAATCCTAGTCGACACGGGAAGCTCCGCGGACATCTTGTTCACCTCCACCTTCGACCGCATGAGGCTTGATCGTAACCTCCTGGAACCAGCAGGAAACCCTCTCTTCGGGTTCGGAGGCCAGCAAGTCAGAGCAGTGGGCAAGATCACCCTGCCAGTCACCTTTGGGGACCAGCCCCACCCCCGAACCGAGAACATAACCTTCGATATAGTGGAATGCACTACAATTACAACGCAATCTTCGGCAGGGGCATCATCAATGCCTTCGGAGAGGTAATCCACCCAGTTACCTCTCGCATGAAAATGTCGCCAATCTCTCGGAGTTATAGCAGTCTTTGGGGACCAAGACCTCGCAAGGAGCGTGGAGGGCGTAGTCACCCGGGCAAATAAAATGTGCACGCCCTCGAACAAGAAAAAGAGGACAAAGAGAAGGGCAGGAAGAAGAAAGAAAGCGAGGACCCCGAGGAGGGGCAGTACAGACCACCGCGCGCCCAACCAGTGGAAGAAACCAAAAAGGTCAGGCTTTTCCCGAACGACAAAACCAGGGAAGTGACCATCTCCGCTACGCTGGACCCCGACTTCGAGGCAAACCTTACCCAATTCCTCCGTGATCACTATGATGTCTTCGCTTGGTCGGCCGAGGACCTCCAGGGTGTTGATCGGGAGGTGATTGAGCACAAACTCAATGTCAGGGAAGGTGCAACCCCATGCAAGCAAAAGCTCCGACAGATGTCCGAGGAGAGAAAACAAGCAGCGCAAGTCAAGGTCAATTGCCTCCTAGACGCCAAAGTCATAAGGCCTGTCAAATACCCAACCTAGCTGTCTAATGTGGTCTTAGTCAAGAAAGCAAGCCTCTCCAAAGACAAGACAGAACCACCAAGGTGGAGGATGTGCGTAGACTTCACAAGCCTCAACAAGGCCTGCCCGAAGGACGACTTCCCTTTACCGCGCATCAGCACGCTTGTGGACGCAGTCGCGGGGTGCGAAATGCTATCACTACTCGATTGCTTCTCGGGCTACCACCAGATTTGGATGAGAAAGGAGGACGAGGAGAAGACCAGTTTCATAACACCCTTCGGCACCTATTGTTTTAGAAGAATGGCGGTGGGCCGCGCCGAAATGCGGGGTCGACCTTCGCAAGAATGACCGCGGAGGTCCTCGCAGACGACAAGGCAATCTCGCCACGTCGATGACATCGTCGTCTGAGCAAGCTCAGGTCGGACCACATAGCGGACCTCGAAAGGGCGTTCCAGAAACTCCGCGGGGCCAGACTCAAGTACTACCTCCTCAACCTCACAACCCTCGTGACGCCGGAACCCGGCGAGGGCCTTCTGCTGTACGTGGCAGCCTCCCCGCATGCAGTAAGCGCAGTCCTCACAAAGGAAGTCCCCGAACAGCACCAAGTGCGTCAGCTCCCCATCTACTATGTATCGGAAACACTCGAGGGCCCCAAGAGCAACTACACCGAGCTTGAGAAAGCAGCCTACGCAGTGGTCATGGTAGCAAGAAAGCTTAAGCATTACTTTCAGGCACATGAGATCACAGTACCTTCTTGCTTCCCGTTGGAAAACATCTTCAGAAACCCCGAGTTAGTGGGGAGGATAGCCCGATGGGCGACAGAGCTGGGTGACCACGCGATCAAGTTTGTGGGCAGGACAGCAATCAAATCTCAAGCCCTGGTGGACTTCGTAGCAGACTGGACCCCCGACGTGTACAACCAAGCCGCGAAGTTAGACCCAATATGGACAGCGTACACGGATGGCGCATGGGGCTCAGCGGGTGCGGGGATAGCAGCTATCCTCATATCACCATCCGGCGTAGAGCTCCGCTACGCAGCGAGGTTGGAATTCCCGTGCACCAACAACATAGCAGAATACGAGGCGATTCTGGCGGCCTTAAACAAGCTACGGGCTCTATCGGCACGAAGAGCCATCATCGAGAACCGACTACGAAGTCGTCTCGTGCCACGTCGAGAAAAGCTACGTGGCTCGAAACCTAGAACTACAAAAGTACCTTCTCGGGGTCGAAAAACGGAGGCTTTCTTCCTGGGCATCACGACAAAGACCATAGCAGGGAGGGACAATGGCGAGGCCGACGAGCTAGCAAAAGCAGCAGCAACGCAAAGCCCGCTACCCCCGGACGTATTCTACGAGGTCATAACAAAGCCCGCCATCGAAGGACCTCCGCCGGTGGCCAAGAGGCGTGAACGCCATAGCAGCGTTAAGGAGGAGGGCCCCGATAAGAGCGTATATCGAGGGCACTTCTTGAACCCGAGTCAAAGGTGGAGGAGAATGGGATAGCGCGAGTAAAGTGAGAGGGTATAGAATGATCGGCGAGCAGCTCTACAAGGCATCGACACAAAGACCTTGGCTGAAATGCATCTCAAGACTGAGCGAACAGCAATCCTCACGGAGGTCCATGAAGGCATCTATGGTTCACACAACGGACGGCGCGCGCTAGTCGAAAAAGTGTTCAGGCAAGGCTTCTATTGGCCCACCGTAAGTGATGCGGAGAACCTCGTCAAGCATTGCGAGGGGTGCCGCCTAACTTCCCACCACTCAAACCTCCCGGGCGACAACCACACCAACCGCCTCGACATGGCCTTGTTGACGCTCACTAAACTCATATTTTTATTTATCAACAATTCATGAAAAGGGCTAAAAAGATAAATCAAACAATAGAGTAGGGCTTTGAATTAATGATTTCCACGAGTTTTGGTAAAGTTGTGATTTGCGGGACTTAACAGGAAAACAGCAGAATTGACGTGTCATACGACCGACGAAACGTAACGCAATCCAACTCCGAAACAAGGCTAGAAGGCTCGGATTACTCCGACGCGGATGAAACTTAACACCGAAGAAAACATCATCTAGAAGACTCGAAGCCATGACGCATCACGGGGCCCGTGGTGGGACCCACCCCCGGGGCGCGGCCCAATAAGGAGGCCGATCGGCCCGGGCCCACTGCCACGTCAGCCCTGCCTCCGGAAGCTTCCTCAACCGACTCTAAGACGCAATCTAATCCACCCGTTTAATGTCGGTTTGATCCGAGGGTGTCGGTATGATCCCGAGATGTATCTAGGTCAAACCCCTCGCACCTCCTGGGACTATATAAGCAGCCCCCGGGCTCCCCCCGGAACAATCAATCATAATCAAGATCCTGAAGCCTCAAGTCATCATCAAGTAGAAGATCAAGTTGAAGCCAAGGCGGGGAGAAGAGGAGGCACCACCAAGAGATAGGATAGCTAATTCATCGCTCTAAATAGATCTAGAGCCTAGTTTAGATAGAAAGTCGAGTTTAGAGAAGAGAGAGCGTGCGCTCCGGTTCTAGATCCGTAAGTCACCATGGATCAATATTATTATTGTTTTCCTACAACTTTATGCTATTTCATTACTATGCATGCAATTATTCTATTTTTACTTTATTCTAGTCATAGCATATTTGATATGATCATTATTCATGATAATTCAACACGCTTTATTCGTAGAGCTCCTAGTATATTACATGAGTATGCTAGGTAGTAGAGAGTATGTAAGCATGGTGCTTAGATATAATTTACTTGCGGATTCACCTTATATGCCGGGTCGTGTGGTAGATCGTAGTGGTGACAGCACTATTGAGTCCTTTGCAATCCATCCCCCGTATATAAGACTAGTCGATAATGGTTCTTGGGTTAATCTTGTTTCGTTTCTGATTTTCTTAAGTAATCTTGGGTGCACATTCTTATCTATGGTTTTGATTTATATATGATCTTATGCTATGCCCATTTTAAAACCATTTAATAGAATCTTTGTATGCTACATAAGAACTGTCCCTTTGTCTTAAATCCAATCCTAATCTCACTAGGAATTAGTTTTATCCTATACTCACTACGTGTGTGCCTCTGCCTGTCTCATATACCTAATTGCTATTTATTATTGGCTTACTTTGTTTAAGTATATGCTGACTACTAAAATCTCATTAGTCTTCTATCACTATCTTTAATTAATTGAACCCCTATCATATCTTCCTCGTGGATTCGATATTTAAAACCCTCCCCGGGTGAAATGCTCACCGGCCATCCGTGCGCTTGGATCTGTAAATATTTCTCGTAAGCTAACAAATACCAACAAGCATTTCGGCGCCGTTCTTGGGGAAGATTTTGATAGCTACTCTTTTGATTATTGATAGATGAATACTAAGTGTGGATTTTGCTACTTAGCACCTCTCGCTTAAAAACAGATTTACCCGTTTATTGTCTTTTTCTATCTTATTCGCGGGGGTATTAACAGGTTTGATTGTGATTCACTACACTTTGATCATCTAAATCAAGTCAACCCAAGAAGCTACACCAAATTCTGAAGCCATGCACGAAAAGACGTTGCGAGAGTTCTCGCTCCAAACATCAAGAACATTCGCAAGATCGGGCCTACACTTTCAACATATCATGAGTTTGAGCTCAAGGCAAGCCTCATCAATATGGTGCAAGCTAACCCGTTTGAAGGAAAGACACACGAAGATGCAAGCACTCATCTCCAGACTTTCATGGAGATAGGCGCCACCATCAACATCAAGAACATTCCCAAGGACACGATCCTCGCTCCGCTTATTCCCTTTCTCACTATCGGGACGAGCAAAGCAATGGTTCTACTCCAATGAACAAGAGATAAACACATGGAAGAAATGTTCAATCGTATTCTCGGCAAAGTTTTTCCCCACAGGCAAAACCAATGCCTTACGTGGAAAAATTGCCAACTTTCGCCAGCGGAAGGGAGAATCTATTCCGGAGGCGTGGGAACGTTTGCAAGAATACATATCGATTGCCATCACCATGGAATGAAGGAGTGGATGCTCTTACAAGGATTCTACCATGGACTAAATCAAAAGCAAGAGAGCATCTAGACACCGATCTTTGGAGGATCATTCTTATCACTTACACCGGGGAAAGCCGACACACTCATGTGCAAGATATCGAAAAATCAAATTTGGATCCCAAAGAACACCCAATCTTGTCATCAAAGTGAAGAAGTACAAGAAGAACAAAAAGAATTGAAGGCAAGATCAATCGGGATGGATGTGCTACTTAATTGGCTTGAGGAGCGAGCCAACTACAAGAAGGATCGACAAGCTTTACAAGACTCCATGAACGCCTCAAGAAGTTCAAGCTTGGTGGTCCACAAGTTAGCACCAACCCAAATAAAAGACCAGAACCACGACCAACTTACGCAGGTAAGTATTCGGGTAATGACTTTAATTCGGGTAATAAATTCAAGCAACCTTCCTTACGAGAATTAATTGGAGAGCAAATTAAAATTAATGATAGTTTCTCTAAGAAGTTAATTGCTAATGATAAAATTCGGAAGATATAAATGCTAAAATGGATAGTTTTTTTACGCTATGATAAAAGAACAAGTTGCTTTTAATATCAAACTAGAATCAAAACTATCAAAATTGTCTCTTTGTTATGCCTGTTGCTACTAATCATGAGCAGGTATGTAATGTTCGAACGAGAGGTGGTAAGCAAACCACCGATCCACCATACCCAACGGGCACAGCAAGACCTTTGGCTAGAACACCTACGGCACCTGCAGCCCCTGCACCACCCGTAATACCGGCCAATATTCCAGAAGACAAGGATGATGACGTAGAAGAAGTTGTGCGCCAAGAACCCACAAGACAAGACTTTCACGACACCAACTTCCTACCATATCCAAGAAGAAGTAGAAGACCTCAAATTGATGATCAATTCGGTAAATTCGTAGAGGTGATCCAGAAGCTTTATGTCAACATACCTCTACTGGACGCCATGCAAGTCCCAACATACGCCAAGTACATAAGAGATATCCTGAACAAGAAGAGACCGCTGCCAACAACGGAGATCATCAAGTTGACGGAAGAATGTAGTGCGGCAATCCTAAACACATCACCCATCAAGAGAAAGGATCCAGGATGCCCCACTATAGAGTGCTCAATCGGAGACCAATTCTTCAACAATGCACTCTGTGATCTTGGAGCAAGTGTTAGTGTGATGCCCAAAGTAGTCTTCGACAAGCTCAAGCACCCTACCTTGGTTCCAACATCAATGTGTCTACAACTAGCAGATCAATCAGTTCGTTACCCGACAGGAATCGCCGAGAATGTTCCAGTAAGAATCCGGGAGTTCTTTGTGCCAGTTGACTTCGTTGTACTGGACATGCACCTGACTCGGGGTCTCACTTATTCTCGGCGACCATTCCTAAGCACCGCCAACGCTCACATTAATGTCGTATTTGGAGAAATCACATTTGAGATCAATGGAAAAGAGGAGAAGTTCGCCTTCAAACCCAGACCTGAACTCGCTATCAACGCGAACATGATCGATCAAGAGAAGACGACGTCGGATGAACCATCCTCTCCAACGGAGGATGCACCGGAGTACTAGAAGATTTGGAGGTCCCCGTTCGAGGACCTTAACTTAACCCTCACCGTCGGGTAAGTCGGTAAAAATCTAAAAACCCAAAAATATTTTATTCCTCGCATTTATTTCCCGCAATTTAATTCCACGCACTTTTACATTTACCGTAATCGAGAAAGAAATCTACGCCCCATGATTAATAATTTTTGCGGAGTGAAAAACCCGCATACAATTACTTTTACGTGGTGGCATAAAAATAATTTTACTTTGCTGTTATGTTTTTATTTACTTTTTATTCAGAAAATATAAAAATAATGCATCCTTACAAGTGGGACCCACATGTCATAGGGACAAACATCAAATCACCACTTTCTTTATTCCCTTTTCTTCTCCTCCATCCATTTTCCACCAGCATACTCCACTTGACCTAATATTCACTATTCTAGCATGGAAAACCAGCAAAGGATGGACGGTAGAGAGGGCAACCAGGTGGGCCCCACTTGGGGGCCGACCGGCCCCACACATGCGGCCGATCGGCCCCCCCCCTGCACTATAAATAGGGGTGCCAGCCCCTTGCTTCTCCTCACACAATTCACTCACAAATTCCAGTCACAAGAGAAGTAGTAGCTCTGCCTCAAGCAGATTTAGAAGGAAGGAAGAGGAGGAAGAAAGGAGTTTTGTAGGAATATCTTCGAGAGTTTAATCCCTCTCGTAAGCCCTTTCCCTATAAACACCAGCCATGTTTGGAAGAATACTTAGATCACGCTCCCGCTCTCGGAATAATTCCGAGCAAGCAATGAGCATTGATACCCGAGCAACACCATCGCCTATCTCTTCTCCATCACCTACGGCATCGCCAGTCCAAGGTAAAACTTTAACCCTGGATGTACATCTTCAATTACATGGGGGAGAAGAGAGAAGTAGATATGCCAAGCTGAAAGGTAGAGACTTTGTTCTAACACCTATGTTAGATAATGAATTTATGGACCACATCGGTATATTACCGTAATTCGGGTTTATCTTCCAATTGCTAGGCTGGTCGGCTTTTACGACACACCATCGAGAAGGGGTGCCGACTCCTCTCACACTAGAATTCCTCCGCACATTGAACATCATTGATAACGGGTAACTTTTCGGTTATTCCGTCGACCATACACCATGACACGGAAACAACTAAGCACGGCACTAGGCTTCGAGCCAAGCTGCCCCATAGACATAGCCTCCGCAGACCGCCTAATTTTAATAGAGAGGCCTTCGGCAAGATATATCCGGGAAGGAGATGAGCCACCGACCACGCACAAATGATATTCACCTTCCTACCTTGAAATTTCTGCATAGGTGGATGGCCCTTGCCTTTTTCCCACGAAATGACAACATCACCGTAAGGGATGTCGAGCTAGCACTCCTGTATGCCGCGGTTGAAAGAATTTGTCTCTCCTGTCAAACTATTAGTGGAACACCGGTCGCCGCTTCCCAACTTAGTCGGGGACATAAGCCGTACTTCATTAATCACACGAATAGCTAACGATCTCGGCACGCTTTCGGTGACGATGTCACCATCATTGATATAAATACTCCACGAGAGATTATAGGGTACGATCACTTTCGAAGCGGGCCGATGGATAAAAAAGGAACACACGGCGTATTTCTACCGTCACGGAAATGACGCAATCCCGCTTCCTAACCCGGGATTGGGTATATATCTTTGTGCAATCTTTCTTGATAAATATGCAGCACGTCCCGGGTCCACCGTCGACCCATCGGCATCAACCAGAGCCTCAACCTCAAATTATGCGGGGCTGACCCGGACCCGGAGGGCGCCGCATACCGGGCTTACGAGGGCTTCGTGCCACCATACCCACGCCGCGCCTATCCGGGAGGACCACTACCCACTCGGGACATGCCCGAAGGTAGTAATGCATCATTTATGCCGGCCCGACATTCTTTTGCGGGGTTCGAGTATCGTGATTCAAGAACGTTCCGCCAAGGTGTGCATACCAATATGCGCACCATGATCAATGCGCAAAACGCCCACGCTGATCTCCTCTACCGTCAACAAGAGTGGATGGAACAAAGGGGGAGAACACCGGGCGACATCCGGGGCACGCGATTGGGACAGCAACACCGAACAACGGGCAAGACTTTTTGGCCGTCACGAGGCACGGGTAATGCAACAAGCAGCTTGGGGAGTGGTCCCCGTAAAAACCACACGGTGAGGGGAAACCCCATTTCAACACCAACACCAACCAACCGTCGGACCCTTGGGGAAGGAGTGCCCCCAAGGTAAGTAATTATCTATCTATTTATATTATTTCGGTTTTTAAATTATTTTCAGCTATATATATATTTATGCTTAGGTTTGTTTAGCTAGATAAAATAAATAAAGTTTGGTTTTAATAAATAAATATATATATATATATCTTAGAATAAAAAATACAACTTAAAAAAAAATATATATATATATATATGAAAACAATAATATTAATAAAGAGTGATGAATTATGCTATAGAACATGATAGATGTTGCTCCTCCGTGATAAATGCCTAGCTTACATTTTTTTTTTTTGCTTCTCCCAGAACATGGATATGATTGTTTAGATTCTAAAACATGCCTTGAGCTTGAGTTACGTGGGAGTATGATCTTAAACTTCAAGTCTAGGCAATTGACTGATATGATATGATAAAAGTTGAGCTACTATCTATCTCGTTCATACGTGACACTTAAATTACGGAGAATTAATCTTTGAAAATCTTAAATGATGAGTTTCTGTATGACACAAGTTTTTAAAGCCCGATAAAATAAAATAAATGCCTTGTTGAAAATATGCTAGAATTGCTTACATTTATATATCTCTCTATGCTTTCAAGAGACTTGGGCATGACAAGTAAATAAAAAAAAAAAATGATGATGAGAGAAAAGTGAGACGAGAAAGAGGGAGAGAAATGGACAAGTGTTCTACTAGGCGAGAAGGGCCTACCTCCCTAATAAAAGAGATGAAAAATGGACAAGTGTTCAGGGCGAGTAGGGCCCACATCTCAGAAAAGAAAAAGAAAGAAAGAGAGGAAAAAATGGACAAAAGTCATACGAGCGAGAAGAGCTCACCTCTCCAATAGTTTGTTCATGTAACACAAGGTTCTCTTAAAATTATTGCTATAAAAGAGATATACTTTCAAAAACAAAAGAAGCAGAGAAAAAGGCTAAGAAATTAAATGTTTACTCTTATTGTTGTCATACGGGAACACTCTCGAGCTTTTACTTTGAAAAATCTTTTGCAAAACTCGAGTTATAGTGAAACCACGAACTTGAGACATGGTGTTTGACTTAATTGTTCTATCTTTCAATTGTTCAAGACTCTTGTATGATAAAAACCCCATGCTCTCAAGTAGATATAAGCAAGTTTAAGATTCTGAATTTTTATCCTACCTTGGTTGAGGTTTGATTTGGTAACACACACGAGTCTTGCTAGGGACTAGCAAGAGGTAAGCTTGGGGAGTTTGTTGACGCTCACTAAACTCATATTTTTATTTATCAACAATTCATGAAAAGGGCTAAAAAAGATAAATCAAACAATAGAGTAGGGCTTTGAATTAATGATTTACACGAGTTTTGGTAAAGTTGTGATTTGCGGGGACTTAACAGAAAACAGCGGAATTGACGTGTCATACGGCCCAACTAAACGTAACGTAATCCAACTCGAAACAAGGCTAGAAGGCTCCGGATTACTCCCGACGCGGATGAAACTTAACACCGAAGAAAACATCATCTAGAAGACTCCAGAAGCCATGACGCATCACGGGGCCCAGGGTGGGACCCACCCTGGGCCGCGCGCCCAATAAGGAGGCCGATCGGCCGGCCCACCGCCACGTCGCCAGCCCCTCAGGAAGCTTCCTCAACCGACTCTAAGACGCAATCTAATCCACCCGTTTAATGTCGGTTTGATCCGAGGGTGTCGGTATGATCCCGAGATGTATCTAGGTCAAACCCGGCACCTCCTCGGGACTATATAAGCAGCCCCCAGGCTCCCCCCTGGAACAATCAATCATAATCAAGATCTGAAGCCTCAAGTCATCATCAAGTAGAAGATCAAGTTGAAGCCAAGGCAGGAGAAGAGGAGGCACCACCAAGAGATAGGATAGCTAATTCATCGCTCTAAATAGATCTAGAGCCTAGTTTAGATAGAAAGTCGAGTTTAGAGAAGAGAGAGAGTCGCTCAGGTTCTAGATCCGTGAAGTCACCATGGATCAATATTATTATTGTTTTCCTACAACTTTATGCTATTTCATTACTATGCATGCAATTATTCTATTTTTACTTTATTCTAGTCATAGCATATTTGATATGATCATTATTCATGATAATTCAACGCGCTTATTCGTAGAGCTCCTAGTATATTACATGAGTATGCTAGGTAGTAGAGAGTATGTAAGCATGGTGCTTAGATATAATTTACTTGCGGATTCACCTTATATCCGGTCGTGTGGTAGATCGTAGTGGTGACGGCACTATTGAGTCCTTTGCAATCCATCCCCCGTATATAAGACTAGTCGATAATGGTTCTTGGGTTAATCTTGTTTCGTTCTGATTTTCTTAAGTAATCTTCGGGTGCACATTCTTATCTATGGTTTTGATTTATATATGATCTTATGCTATGCCTGTTTAAAACCATTTAATAGAATCTTTGTATGCTACATAAGAACGTCCCTTTGTCTTAAATCCAATCCTAATCTCACTAGGAATTAGTTTTATCCTATACTCACTACGTGTGTGCCTCCTACTTTGTCTCATATACCTAATTGCTATTTATTATTGGCTTACTTTGTTTAAGTATATCTTGACTACTAAAATCTCATTAGTCTTCTATCACTATCTTTAATTAATTGAACCCCCTATCATATCTTCCTCGTGGATTCGATATTTAAAACCCTCCACGGGTGAAATGCTCTTGGCCATCCGGCGCTGCGGATCTGTAAATATTTCTCGTAAGCTAACAAATACCAACAGGCCTCTCGGAGGTGGGGCATCGATCTTGTCGGGCCAATGCCAGCAGCGCCAGGAAACCTCCGCTACGCAGTCATAGCCATCGAGTACTTCACAAAATGGATCGAGGCCCGCCCCCTCGCTACGATAACCTCCCGTTCGGTCGCGAAGTTTTTTCGGCAACAAATCATATGTCGGTTCGGGGTCCCAAGAGAGATTTGGGTGAGACAACGGCACACGGTTCGACTACGAGGCCTTCAAGCGATTACGCTTTCAGATTGGAACCAAAATCCACTTCGCCTCTGTCAGGCACCCTCAATCCAATGGCCTCGTCAAGAGGGCCAACGGCACAATCCTCCGGGGCATCGGCCGAAAATCCAAGGCGACCACCGGGGAACATGGGCGGAACATCTCACACCGGTGGTATGGTCGCACAACTCCTCCGAATGCGAGGGCAACAAAATTCACCCCGTTCAAGCCATTGTTCGGGAGGGAGGCGTACTCCCGGAGGAACTCTCTCCACGGTTCCCCGAGGACAACCCTCGCGCCAACAGAGAGGAGAGCTCCCCGTTCGCCGGCGACCTTGTCGAAGAAGTGCGGAATCGGGCCGTCCTAAACCTTCACTCATATCGGCAAGAAACACGCAAATGGCACAACAAAAAGGTCAAGCCCCGCAACCTCGCGATCGGAGACTTCGCGCTCGTCGGGGGAAGCAAAACGCTCGGATGGCGGGGAAAATTCGTAGCCAAGTGGTCGGGACCCTTCCTCGTCACAAAGTCGACAAGGCGGCTCTTTCCACCTCACGGGACCTCGATGGAAATGACACGCCGCGCACTTGGAACATAGGCGATCTCATAAATACTACGTAACGGCGCCATACCCGGCGCTCGCGAAGCTGTAAGACTTTCCCCGATCATTTCTTTCATTCTTCATTTTGCAAGTTTTGTAAGACTTTATCATGTAACCGGGGCTGCACACTTTTTCCTCGCGAAGGGGGCGCGAGGTTTTTAACGAGGCAAGCACCCCATTCTATCAATATATGCAGATCTTTTCCCGAAAACTTGTGTTCGCCTTTTTCAAACCACGGCGCCAAAAGGGGCGGGCGGCGACCCCCGCCCTCATCGGCGGACATCGACGAAAATGATTGGCCTCGCCGGGCACGGCATCCACCCTTGCCCGGGCGTGAGCCAAACACGCCCGGGGGCTCGCTAAAATACAACCCCGCCCGCGGACCCCCGAGTATGGGCCGTGCGGAGGTACAAAAGCACGCGCACCCTGGCAAGTCACGGGGCTCAAAGCCATAAAACAAAAAGCCCCACGCGAGACCCGAGTACGGGCCGCGAGGAGGTACAAAAAGCCCACCACCGGCAAATCACGCGGGGGCAAAAACAAAACCCCACCTTGGACCCCGAGCACGGGCTGCGCGGAGGTACTAAAAAGCCGCGCAGACCTGGCAAATCACGCCGAGGGGCTCGCAAACAAAACCCCATGCGGACCCCGAGTATGGGCCGCGGAGGTACAAAAAGCCGCGCACCGGCAAGTCATGCCGGGGCTGCAAAACAAACCCCACGCGGACCCCGAGTATGGGCCGCGGAGGTACAAAACGCGCACCCCGGGGCAAGTCACGCCGTGGGCTCGCCAAACAAAGGCCCCACGAGACCCGAGTATGGGCCGCGCGGAGGTACAAAGCCGCACACCCCGGCAAGTCACGCCCGGGGCTCGCAAAAATGAAAACCCCGCGGACCCCAGGCGTGGGCCGCGGAGGTACAAAAGCCGCACACCCACGGGGCAAGTCACGCCGGGGGAAAAACGAAAGCCCCGTGGACCCCAAGCGTGGGCGCGCGGAAGCACAAAAACCACGCACCCGACAAGTCACGGTGGCTCGCAAATACAGCCTTGACAAAAAACCAAATCCCAACAACCACGATCCCAAGGATGTCAACAATCAAAGCGCCAGGATCCTCGATAACGCAGTAAGTAGTTACACCAACCCGAGGACAAACGTTTAAGTGCCCCCACGGCGCAAGGACACCTACCTAACCCACCATAAAGATTAGTACAAGGCTATACACCACAGTACAGAACCCATACCCCCTATGCCACTATAAAACCAGCCCCAACCCCACTACAACAACACATCGAGAAACACCAGGCCACTAACCAGTCAAGACAACACCAAATGGCCAATGCGGCCAAAACTAGCAAGCCCACGCTCCTACAGAGCGACTCGCAGGACCCCGTACAAATATAGCCCCACCAGCATACCCTTCGACACCACAATGGAAAATGTAAACCACGAGCGGCTGGCAGCGCAACAAGGGCTCCTCGCAAACCAAACCAGCAAAGCCTGCCGGGGAGCCCACGCACTTGACTCCAGAACTCCGCAGAGCGAAGGTTCCAACAGAGGACACCGCAATGGAGAATGTAACATCCTCCCAAGCGGTAGGCCACCAAAGGAATCAAAGTTCCGAGAGCCCCAACCACAAGGTCCAGCCGTCCGGAGGCGCCAACCGCAACACAGAGCTGCAGCACGGAACCTCGCGCCTATTCAAGCTCCACAAGAAGGGCATTCAGCGCAAGTTTCCCAACCATCACCTCCGACACCGCATCAACCAGCTCGAAGTAGCCCCGAACCCCCGAAGCAGGACGCAAAAACCCCGCGCCCACAACAAATAGGACTAGGAGGCCTCGGGAAAAACCCGCTAGCAAACAACCCAAGACACACGAAACCCGGGGTAACCTTGGGCGTCACGGTAGATAAGGCTAGCTAGTCGGTTTCCTTCGTCCGCAAACAAGGAAAGCAATGTGGAAAGTCAAATCACGTCAGAATCAGTTAACTTGAATCAAAGTCGCTTTCCCTCACTGCGACTTAAATGCGCATAAAAAAAACCATGATCCGCCGAGCCTCGCTAAAAGAAGCGAGAGAGGCGTCGGCTGCGACATCATCCGCGCGCAAAAACCCCCGCCCGCCCGGTGAGCCTCGCTAAAAGAAGCGAGGGCGTCGCCGCGAGTTCGTGCGTGCAAAAAACCTCATGATCCAGCGAGCCTCGCCAAAAGAAGCGAGGGCGTCACTACGACCGTCTAAGCGACCAACGACCTCGCAAAACCAGCGAGCCTCGCTAAAAGAAGCAGAGGGCGTCGCTACGACTTCGTCTGCACGATTACAACCTCGCAAAAACAGTGAGCCTCGCTAAAAGAGGCAGAGGGCGTCGCTGTGACTTCGTCTGCACGATTACAACCTCTGCAGTCTAGCGAGCCTCGCTAAAAGAAGCAGAGGGCGTCGCTGCGACTTCGTCTACACGATTCTAAGCTCTCAAGAACAGCGAGCCTCGCTAAAAGAAGCAGAGGGCGTCGCTGCGACTTCGTCTAAACGACTATAACTACACATCGAGCCTCACAAAAAGAAGGAACTAACAAACCCCCAAACCGCGAGCCTCGCCGGAGAGAGAAGAGAAAAAAAGGGAGATAAGATTACAATAACCCCGCAAGAGTACATAAAATTACAACAACCCCATGGGGGCACAAGATTACAACAACCCCGCAAGGGGGCATAAGATTACAACAACCCCGCAAAGGGGAGATAATATTACAACAACCCGCAAGGGAGAGACAAGATTACAACAGGCCCCCGCAAAGGCAAGCCTATTAACGACCACGGCAAAGACGACTGCAACACTGCGAAGGCAAAGGAACACGACAACACTCACCGTCATCAGCCACAAAGCCCCTCAGCCACCCGCTCAAGATAATCCCCCAACACCTCCTCGACAAGAGCCGCCGCAATCCGCGCCACAAACTCCGCCCGTCGACCACTTCGGCGTCGAGGCGGAACCCTCGCAGCCGCCCTCCGAGAAGCCACCCTCCCTGCGGGGTCACCGGCCAAACATAACGGCCCCCACAACAGGGGTTGGGCCGGACGACGAGGGGAGGGGCCCCCGAAGAACTCCGCCGTCGATAAACTCGCCGCGGGTCCCGGATATCAAGCTCCACAGGCTCCGTCTTCGGACAACCACCGCACCCCCGCTGTCCACCTGGAAGTCGACTTCGCCTAGAGCAATAGCCACAGCCTCCTCGTCCCCGAGGTCCTCATCAAGTACAACCGCCGAGGGCCCCACTCTGAAGACGGCGCGCTCAACTTGCCGATCGGACAGGTCATGTCCGCGCCAAAACATCTCCGCCACCTGGTTCTTCTCATCATACCTCCGCTCCCGCGCCCACCAAAAGGCCTCAAAACTGAGCCCGGGATACTTGGCCACGGCATGAGCCCAAGTCTCCCCCGAGATGAAAACGTCTTGATAATTCATCATCAGGGGGACAACATTTAGCACCCTCCGCGCAGGCCCCGCAGGATCCTGCGCGGCAGAGTCAACAGTTAGTTACCACCCGTACAAAAGAGCCGCACCAAACCCCGCCCAACGACACAATCACAACACAAAAGCATAAGGCGATAATCATGTTCAAAAACAAGGCGCACCCTCGATGGAGTGGCCACAGACAACACAAGAGTTAACACGGCAGGAGCTCAAAGCCCCGCAGCCCAAAGTACAGCCCTAAACTCTCTCTCACACATTGTCAACCTGGCTAGGGTTCGTGGAAGCCAAGCCGTCAGCAGAAGCTCTGGAGAGGCCTACATGGCTGGCGGTCGCGGCTTGATCCCCAGTAGCAACCTCTCCGCCATCCCCCGCGGCTGCGCCCACAGGAGCATCACCCGCCAAGGGTGCACCTTCATCCTGCGCCCCCGCCAAGCCATCGGATGGCTCCTCGGACCTTTGAGCCTCGCCGTCAGTGGCCTCCGCTTCATCCCTTGCTTCGAGAGCAGCCGCCAAAGCCTGCACAGAAGGAAAACGACATGGGTCAAACAACCTACCCCGACACAAGGCAAGGAGAAAATCAGGGCACCGCAAGAAAAAAAACCTGTACCCGCGCAGTCGCAGCCTGGGCTTCTGCATAGCGGCATCATGGCCGAGATTCAAAGAAGAATTTCTTCAAAAACCTTCCCGCCAGATGGCGGAGGTGGGCGTCCTCGCGAATGGCGCTCATCTCCTCCTTCTTCGGGAACTTGAGCTTACGGGGCTCATCAAGATGTGGACAGCCCGCAGACCTCAAGGTGTGCCCCAGAGCCAGGGCCCCCACATAGCCCCCGAAGTCTGCCGCATGATGAACCAGCGGGGTTACGCCCGTTAGTGTCATCTTCAGCCAGTCCGCGACGGCGGCGGGTTCCACAAAGAGGCGGCGGGCGGGCGGAGCTCCCTCGCATCCACCCAAAGACTGTCGAGGGTTTCCTTCACCGAGCTCATCTCCGCAAGCCAGGTCTCGTCGCGCGAGGACAACCGCACCTCCAGCTCCACAACCTTCTTGAGTGCGGCCTCCTCGCCAGACTTGGCCTGGCGGGCCTCGTGGCCGTTGTTGGCGTTGCGGCGCGAGGTCTCCACCACCTCGTCGTGTGTCTTCGAAATTTCTCTAAAGAGCGGAGAAGGCCTCGCTTGCTTCTTCAGCTTCGGCATTAAGCCGCGCCACCTCCGCTCCAGCGCGGTCCAGCTCGTCCGCCCTCTTCTTCAGCACCTCCGTGTTGTCCTTCGCGTCGCGCGCGGAACGACCCTCCGCGGCCCGCGCGAGAACCAGGATCTCCGCAGCTTTCACCGTGATGTCTGGCTCGGCCGCCGCGGGAGCGAAAGGGCGGCCCGTCTTTCGGCCTCGGAATCCGGACCCGGCCGTACACCGTGCCCAGGAAACGCCGCTCAGCCAAGTTGGACTCGAACTGGCAGTCCCCAATATCGGGGCCGGTGTACGAGATCCGACTCGGCTCCACCGGTCCAACCTCACACGCAACCCCGGGAGTTGGCGGCGCAGCAGCGGCCATGCCCTCGCTTTCCACCATGCTCCTCGTCGTCGAGCTCACCCGATCTCGCGACCCTCCACGAGAATATGGCACCGGGCGTGATCGGTCTGCCCGGCACGTGCGGAGGGGCATCACCGAGGAAGCGGCCCCGTGGGCTGGAGCCTCCGACGCAACAAGCGCGGCCGCCACCGTCGCGACCGACGGCGGGGTCGGCCACCTCCCATCGCCTCGCCGGCGCGGCTTTTGGTCGAGGCGTGCGCAGCTGGATGCGGCGGGTCAACCTCCTCCTCCCACGGGGGAAGTCTCCATAACGGACGGCGGGGAGCCCGGCCCCATCGACCCAGCCCGGATCGGCCGTCCGCTCCATCGCTCTCACTTTGGAGCCGCTAATGTCATGGACGAGGAAGGCCGCCCGCCGCCGAGCGGGGACGCCCGTGCGGCAGCCCGGAGCTCCACGCCACGCCAAAGTAGTCACCCCCTTGTCCACCCGGGCGGCCTTCGCGCCCCTACCTCCGCCCCGCCCGCGCGCCGCCCCGTGGGGCCCTCGGGCCCTGAGCTGCTCCGCTTCTTCCACGACTTGACACCGGCCCCCACGTTCACCTCCTCCAACATGGGCGGTCGGAGTAGAACACCTCAAACCGGTCAAGCACTCGGTTCAACCTCGGCGTGACCCAAGGGCGGCCCGCATCTTCTTGAGCCCGCCTCCTCGCACTTCCGATCGGCTCCTCCGTCCCGCTCTCAACCTCGACCGGACCCGGCGGACGGCCGTCTCCCGCGAGCTGGACCTCCAACCAAGTGGTGCTCCCGGGGGGAGTCGAAGTCAAGCACCGGAGACTTGGTCCGGATCCCCGGTACTTGTCAACATCTTCCACCACCAGGCCACACCCGCACCGACGATAAGGGAAGCACCCTCGCCCCGACGAACTCCTCCACCAAATCCCGTCCCGACGGTAGTGGGACATATTGGAGAGCATCGCTGTTGCTCGCCGAGGGCGTTGGTCTCCGCCCCATTGTCCTTAGGAGGATCCCCGAGATTCCGCGAGGGCCCGCACAACTCACGGAGCCTCCGAGAGCTCGTAGTAGAACCACCTCGACAGCCAATCCGTAGACCACTTGCTCCTCTGAGCCTGAACTGGCAGCTGGCGACCCTGGCGGTACGTGAAGGTGTACACCGCATGCCGCGCGCATTTGCTTTGCACCCGCACGGTCCTTGAGGCGGGGCGGCGGGTGCACGATGGGTGTTGAGAAAGGCGTCCACATCCGGCTCCAAGCCCTATGCGCGGGCCCAGATGAAGATTGAAAGCTTTGTGAAGCACGCGGGGTTCAGCTGGTGGAAGCGGAGCCCGAGCCGCTTCAACACCTCCAAAGACGAACTCGCGGCGGGAAGCGCAACCCCGAAGTAAAGAACTCCGCGAACACCACCGCTTCATTATCCTTCGGCTTCGGGATGCGCACCTCACGCGGTGGCCGCGCCTTCACGTGAACGAGGTAGCCCAGCTCCTCGTACTCCTTCAGCTCGCTCTCCCCAACCTTGCTGAGGGGAAACTTGCCGGGGTGGGGAGGTCTCCTTCGCCTTGCCCTTAGCAGCCTCCGCAGTCTTCGACATCTTCGTCAAACAATCAAAGGAGCCCCGCGCAAGACCTCTCAGAAACACGCCTAGGAACCCACGCCACCACAAGAGCACAGAGCGCGCACGAGAGAGAGAGAGAAACACAAGAGCGAGGGGAGGTGAGTGAAAATGGGAGCACAAAGTTTTTGCGGCGGCTGCGGCGCCGATTATTTATAGGGGCCGGAAGTCCCGAAACGGACGGACGAGGGCGCCATAATCCGCCGCCACGTGTGCCCCGACGGTTCGCATTCAACGCCCCAGATTCACCACCGGCGCAACCGCCCCACCCGCCACCAAGGCCAAACACGCGTCAAGGCCCACCAATGAGCGGCCCGAAGCAAGCGGGCGTCGGCAAGGGTTAGCCCCACAGACGCCCCAGCCATCCGCGGGCCTCCCCTCGAGGTTTTCATTGCTCTAGCCCGAGTAACAGGACCATACCCCCCGAGGGCTGCGTTGGGGGAGGGACCCCCGGCAGCTCCCGGGCCCAAGAGGCGACACCGCGGGCGCGGGGGCGGCGTGCGCAAGGGACGACATCCCCACGGCGCGGGGCGGCGAGCCGGCAAGGTGACACCCCGCGGGTGCAGGGGGCAGCGCGCCGAGGAAGCACCCGCAGGTGCGGGGTGGTGAGCCGGCAAGGCGACACCCCGCAGCGCGAGGGCGGCAGCACGCCGAGGGAAGTCAGAACACCCGTGTTATACCACTAAAACGGCCATGTCATCATATGCATTGCAAAGCATACATTGTGAGAACCTAGTCATGCATTCACTAAAATGAGTTTAATTCAATGCAATGTTTGTTAAGAGCCTTGGATTTCCATGTGAAGCTTGATTTGAGTGTCATTTCATGTGAAACCTAGTTTCAATGCTTTCTTTTTATCCCCTTTTCTATAATTTTTGGATGGTGCTTAAATTGATCAAATTTCCAAGAGCAAAGTGTTTATCCTTTCTTTGGCTACAATTTTCATATTTGGAGTTTTCAAAGTTTATTGGAAGCTTTCAAAGAAAATCCAAATATTTCAAAGTCTTTTCAAACCCTAGTTTTACCCCTTTTCAATTGCTCCAAAATTTGGCAAAATTTGAGAAAACTTCCAATAGCAACTTTATAGATCTTTTTTGAGGTGAACAAAGTTGGTATTTTGAGTTTTTCAAGTTTAGTTCAAAATTTTGAAGTAATTTCAAATCCCAATTTGAATTTCAAATCTGCCTTTTCAAAAAGTCCATGTTAGAGTCCAAATTTGAAGTTGCTTCTGTAATGACTTTTGTAGATCTTGAAAAAGTTAGACAAAAGTTGTTTTTGGAGAATTTTGAGTGCAGTTCAAATTTTGGGAGAATTTGAGCCGAAACGAGTTAGGGTTTGGAATAGAGTAGAAAGGGGGGAAGAAAACGAGCAAGCGGCGGGGAGGTCGTCGGCGCCGCCCTTCTCGGTGTTTTTCGACCGCCTCGCCGCGCCACCTCCCGCTTGACGTGTCGAAATCGATCGCTGCGTGTCCCGTCGCGAGTCCATCCCTATCCACGGCATGAGGAGGGCCCGACGGCCGGCTTTCCGGCCGGTCATCCTCATCCCGCCGATGACCGCCTCCCCTTCTCCTATAAATACCCCGGAGCTCGTCCCATCACTCGGTTAGCTGCCCGGTCGATGCACCGCAATCTCGTTGCGCTTCATTTGAGCCAGAAATCGCAGCCCCTAGTCGCTGTACGCGCGAACGCCGCCGTCTTTCTCCACGGCCGGTGGTCGCGCCGCCAAGCCGCCCTCCCGTCGACCCGCCGCCCGGTGAGTCTCGTACAAAACCAGCTAGTGCTTTAGAATCGCCGTGACGTCGTGATCATGGTCGGCTCGACCGTTTTACTTTTGCACCACAGGAGCCGCCGGGACGCGGACCTTGCCACCGGAGAGCACCGCCGCCGCCGCTGTCACCGTCGTCCACCCTGCTCCGCCCCGTCTTCGACCAAACCACCGTGAGCATCGTAATCTCCATGTCCTAGAGTAGCTGTAGGACCTTTTGGTTTGGGTTTTTCCTTGCTGTGCTAGCCAGAACGCGTCTGCCGCCGACGTGCCGTCGTGCCGCTCCGCCACGCGAGCGTGATCTAGCTAGGGGGCCGGTTTGGTTCAATTAAGTTAGGGGAAAGGGTCGCCCGAGTGTCCTTGATCGGTTACCGTGCTCGTTGTCGCCGGAAACAGCTCCGGTGAGCTCCGCCGTCGTGCATCCGTGCCGCTGGTCCGCCATGGCCGGGGCGTGCCCGCTGTAGTGTTTCGAGGAAGGGGAAAATGGTGCTAGGTGATGCGCGGTGTAGAAGGGAGTCCGTGGGAGCAAGTCCGGTCGCCGTAGACCTCGTCGCCGGCGAGTTTATGGCCGGTCAACCGCCGGCGGGGTCGTGGTCAGCATCGGGAGCGGCCAGGGACCTATGAAAACAGGAATAGGAAAACCTTCGGGGGTCCTTTTGCAAACTACGTGACTCAATTGAATAGTGTTTCTGTAGATTTGTAAATATCAAAGAGAACGAGGACCTTTTTGCAAAGTTGCCAGGGTACCGCCTGGGCAGGCCGCGTTGGGCCGGCCTGTTCGTTTCTTGGGAGCGCCTTGCCACAAGGCGCCGACGCCAGGCCGAGTGGGCGGATTCGACCCGGTGACCGATTTTCTATTTTAAAATGTTTTCTTTTTTTATTAATTGATGAATAGTGCGAATCTTCTAAATTCCATAGAAAATTATCCACAGCTTAGAAAATTATGAAAAATTTTGTAGGTGCTGTTCATGATGTCTAGAATGTAGGAAAAATTTCAAACTTAAGTTTTGACCTGTTTTGTCATGTTCTAAAATTAGCAGCTTTAATTAAAAAATGAGACTTTGGTGAATTTTATAAATTAATCTAGACATTCAAAATTCTTGAAATTTTATTTAGAACTATTTTATGATAGGACCTACTTGTAGAAAAAGTTTGGGGTCAGTTTGAGTTAGATAAATTATTTTCTATATTATGCTTTATTTTAATTAAAGAAAATGAATGTTGTTTGATGTAGAAATGTTGTGTTGTTTTGTGAATTAGAATCTTACTTGTGTAAGATGGTCCTTGAGAACTCCTTAGGCAATGGTGATGATATCTTTAGAGTAGTTCAACAAGTTGGTTTTGTTAGGTTGCAACTTTATCGTGAAGGAAAGTTGTACTCAAGTTGTTGTTTAAATTCCATGCACTTCAAAGCATCATGTTTATCATTACGGCATCATGTTGAAGCATGCATTATCTTCGTGTAGAGAACGATAGTGGGAACTTCAAAGTTGAAGAAGTTTCGGAAGAGATTGTGAACCCGGTCCAAGTGGGATTTGACATCCGTGGATCGGATCCCGAACACGAGTACTACTTCACTTTGAAGGCAAGCCCGGATACATTTAAACCCTCCTTGATTATTTACAAAGTTTTACACACTTATGTGAATGATATGATGCATTAGGTGAATAGGAGTTGAGTGATTACCTATTTGATGCATAACCATCCTTGTTATTGAATTATCATCCTTGATAACTTTGTTTATTTCGAAAATGCATAGATGCTTAGCTTTGCTCAAAAGATAGTATGTTTTACAAAGTTTTGGAAAGATGATTCACCTTTTAGTTGATAAGTTAATCTTGTCCGTTGGACTGGCCCTTGGATCATGGTCGTGTTATACTCATCACATCCCGTGTTATGGGAGCGGGCAAGCCCGATCTTGGGGGTGTGTCAAATCGGGAACGGTAACCCCCCTTTGGGAGTGGAGAGATGGCGGGAGTACAAGATACCCTCGGTGGGTTAAAGTCCCGGGATGGAGGTGTATTGTATTCTCGGGTGGCGTAGGCCCTTTCCCGATTTGAACGAAACGGGAGATGGTTGATATATGCAAGCTTGATTGCTACATATATCGTGTGGTGTGGTATCCCGGTTTGGGTTAAAGTGATTCGAATCATCGTGTGCTCCGCGATCTGAGGGAGCCTTGATCCTCGCACCTCCTTCGTAGTAACTTATGAGATTTTAAGTTTAAAAGAGAGTTGATTGGGAAGTGCCTTACCCTTAGTAGATAATAACCTAGATGAAAGGTTCCACTAAAGTTGAATTTAAACTTTGAAAGTAGGAACCAACTTTAGTAAGCTTTTATGCAAAATGAGTCCTTGATATAACATAACCTATGACCAGCATTCCTGAGTCTTCTCCTATTTTCTTTAGTCGGGTAAGCCTTGTTGAGTACTCCCGTACTCAGGGTTCTTTAAACCCTTGTTGCAGGTGAGAGCCAGGGCCAAATGTGTGTTGGTCCTTGTTGCATGACAAAGGTGTTCGGGTGGATGATGAGGAGGAGTAGCCGGTGACCCTTGGGCGGGGTCTTATGTTCTTTGTTTAAAACTCTACTACTATGATATTTGGTTTTGTAATAATTTACTTAAGTTTAAAACTGAGTTTGTAAAATTAAGTTATGTAAGACTTCCGCTATTTCACTTCGTCTTGTATTTGAATAAATGGTTGTAATGTTACGACGACTTGTATATGATGAGATCCTGCGGACAATACAATAGTGCTTTCTAGACCATTTGGTTCATATACATCTTATCGAATGTCCTTGGGACAACGGTACATGTATGTGGGCCCTATAATCTAGAAGGTACTGTTACATCTGGTATCGGAGCTCATCATTAACAAGTTACTGTAGCATTGCTATTTCAAAAATTTCAAAATGATTTGAGTCAAAGCAATTTAAACTCCATTTGGTCCAAATTGCCTACTACTCATCTTAATTCATGTTTAAACTCTCTCCTACAATTCAAAGGATAGTAGTAGAGTAACTTATATATTGCCCTATGTTTTAGGTTTAATGTTTCTCGTAAGTTCGAATCATGCATCATGCTTAATTAATCATGTTATAAACTTTTCCCTTTAAAGTGGTTTGGGTTAGAAATGATAATCCCATTCTTGCTAAACCCTAGGTTTCTTTAGCCTAATTTCCAATCTTACCTTCAACGGGACAGTCTGTACCAAAATGACTCCGAGAAAGAAGACAAGACCAAAAGACGAGCCTAGTCACCAGTTTGCAGCAAAAGATGATCCTGAAGCAAGCATCAGTCAAGCTAGAATTTCTGAAGGAAGCAGCAGAAAGCACAAGGAAGATCTTCAAAAAGAAATTGAGCGTCTGACTAAAGAATTGGATGAAGTTACCAGGGATAGATACCGTGATGCAGTCCAAATTGGAAAACTGCAAGTCGAGTTGGATCGACGCGCTCAAAATTACGTAAAATCGTAGTCGAGGCATTGATTGAGACAAGTCCACGAGAAGATAACACTTCAGCATCAATGTGACCATCTCATTCAAGATAATCATAATTTGGTGGCTTATGCGATGCAATTGGAAGCTCAAGAAGTCAATCTGAATATGCAAATTCAGTATATGATTGATCTTCTCGACCCAAATCACCAACCCCAAGCAGTGCAAGATGATTTGGGTATGGTAATCCAAGAAGATGTGAATGAAGAGGAGAATCCAGAAGAAGTGGAGCCTCATGTTAGTGATAATGAATCGGAAAATGACCCTTAAGGAGGAATGAGATTTGTTCATAGAATATGTAACATAGCTTTGTGTAATAGTAAGTTACTTAGATAAGCCACGGGAATGTTTTGGATGTATCGCCTTGAGGTCGTCATCGATACTTCGAATAGCACTATCAAAGTAGATATTCCTGATAGCAACTCTCAACTTCTTGTTCAACTTCCAATTCCTAAGAGAACAATTGAGAGAGTTTGTGCTACATCAGTTAAGGAAATAAAGAATATTCTAGTAGTCTGTGAATTTCCAGATGTGTTTCCAGATGATTTGCCTGGTTTACCACCGGATAGAGATGTTCAGTTCAGTATAGAGTTAAAACCGGAATTGCACCAATCTCTAGAAGAGCCTATAGAATGTCACCTAAAGAACTAGCAGAGTTGAAAACTCAATTGCAAGAATTGCTTGATAAAGGGTTTATTCAGCCTAGTTCTTCATCCTGGGGATGTCCTGCCATATTTGTAAAGAAGAAGGATCAAACCCTGAGATTATGTGTGGACTATCGTCCTCTGAACGAAGTCACAATTAAGAATCAAGTAGCTAATTGATATAACTGGAGTAAGATTTATACAAGGTATCTTGTACAGCTTTGTGTGGGGGTGATCAAGAGTCTTCGGTGAGAAGATTTCCCATCCGAATGCAAAAGCTGGACAAGCCAGACATACAAAGAAGTGCTATTTTGGATTAAGAGTTTGAAGTATATATTCACTCAGTTAGAGTTGAATATACGACAAAGAAGGTGGCTAGAATTGATTAAAGATTATGACCTTGAGGTGCATTACCATCCTGGTAAGGCAAACGTGGTTGCCGATGCACTTAGTCGCAAAGTTCACTTTGCAATTGTTTGATTTGTAAGTTTAAGAAACGTAACCTTGTGCCAAGAGTTGGAAAGGTTTAATATAGAAATTGTCAAACAATGAGCTATAGCTAATCTCCTTTGTGCGATCGACACGAAGGATCGATTATTGCAGCCACGAGTAAAGGAAATAAGAGAGTAGAGTGTATCAAGGAGAAAGTTAGAAGTGGAAAGCCTACTTGTTTCCGGATTGATAAGGCTAATGTATTGTGGTTTAAGGACCGGTTAGTAGTACCAAAAGTTTCCAAGATGCGTCAAAAGATCCTCGATGAAGCACACCTGACCAGATACTCTAGTCATCCAGGAAGTACTAAGATGTATCAAGACTTAAAGCAAAGATTTTGGTGGACTAAGATGAAAATTGAGATAGCCCGGTATGTAGCTAGATGTGATACATGTCAGCGAGTTAAAGCCGTCCACATGAAGCCTGCAGGATTATTGAATCCTCTCCCTATTCCGTCATGGAAGTGGGAGGAAATTTGAATGGATTTTATCGTTGGTCTACCCCGGACATCTAAAGGTGTTGATTCAATCTGGGTTATTATGGATCGTCTCACAAAGATAGCTCATTTTCTTCCAGTCAAGGATATTTACAGAGCTGCAGACTATGCTAGACTTTATATTCAGCGAATCTTTAGTCTTCAAGGTGCACCAAAGAAAATAGTATTCGATAGAGGCTCAGTGTTTATGGATACATTCTGGAAGAAGTTGCAAGAGTCCTTGGGTACTCAACTTGCTCATAGTACCGCTTATCACCGCAGACCGAGGGACAAACAGAAAGAGTCAATCAGATATTAGAGGATATGTTAAGGGCCTGTGTTCTTACTTATCCTGCTAAGTGGAATGAATGTTTGCCTTTGGCAGAATTCTCTTATAATAACAGTTATCAAGAGAGTATCAAGATGGCACCATTTGAAGCCCTATACGGTCGCAGATGTAGGACTCCACCGAATTGGTCGGAACCAGAAGAAAGATGGTTCTTTGGTGTAGACTTAAGTAAGGGATGCAGAAGAGAAGGATCGAATTATATGAGCCAATATGAAGGCAGTCCAGTCCTGACAAAAGAGTTATGCAGACAAAAGACGTCAACCTTTGAAGTTTGCAGTAAATGATTATGTCTATTTGAAAGTATCACCGATGAAAGGTGTGAAACGTTTTGGGGTTAAAGGGAAATTAGCACCCCGTTATATTGGACCTTTCCAAGTTACAGCACATTGAGGGAATGTGGCATACCGTTGGAGGCTACCAGAATGATTGTCAGCGGTATACAATGTGTTTCATGTATCACAAGTTGAAGAAATGCCTTAGGTTACCAGATCAAGTAGTTGACTTTGGAGGAGTTGAGCTTGAACCTGATTTGACCTATTCCGAGTATCCAGTTAGGATCTTAGACCAAAAAGATCGGGTTACTCGAAGAAGAACAATCAGGTAGTATACGGTTCAATGGAATCAACATTCTGAAGAAAAAGCTACCTGGGAGTCAGAAGAGTTTCTCCAAGAGCATTTTCCAGAGTTTTATGCTTCCATCTAGATGTAGTTCTTTGTAATTATAGTGGTTTGTTCCTTTTGAGTTTAGTAGAAGTAACTCTTGAAACCCCTAGCTGTTTTGTGAGAAAGTTAGGTGTGTCTTCCTGACACGTTTCCTTTGCCGTTATGTTTCTCTAAGTGTTCCTAAATCTCGGGACGAGATTTCTTTAAGGGGGAAAGAGCTGTAACACCCAGGTGTTATACCACTAAAACTGGCCATGTCATCATATGCATTGCAAAGCATACATTGTGAGAACCTAGTCATGCATTCACTAAAATGAGTTTAATTCAATGCAATGTTTGTTAAGAGCCTTGGATTTCCATGTGAAGCTTGATTTGAGTGTCATTTCATGTGAAACCTAGTTTCAATGCTTTCTTTTTATCCCCTTTTCTATAATTTTTGGATGGTGCTTAAATTGATCAAATTTCCAAGAGCAAAGTGTTTATCCTTTCTTTGGCTACAATTTTCATATTTGGAGTTTTCAAAGTTTATTGGAAACTTTCAAAGAAAATCCAAATATTTCAAAGTCTTTTCAAACCCTAGTTTTACCCCTTTTCAATTGCTCCAAAATTTGGCAAAATTTGAGAAAACTTCCAATAGCAACTTTATAGATCTTTTTGAGGTGAACAAAGTTGGTATTTTGAGTTTTTCAAGTTTAGTTCAAAATTTTGAAGTAATTTCAAATCCCAATTTGAATTTCAAATCGCCTTTTCAAAAAGTCCATGTTAGAGTCCAAATTTGAAGTTGCTTCTGTAATGACTTTTGTAGATCTTGAAAAGTTAGACAAAAGTTGTTTTTGGAGAATTTTGAGTGCAGTTCAAATTTTGGGAGAATTTGAGCCGAACAGAGTTAGGGTTTGGAATAGAGTAGAAAAGGGGGGAAGAAACAGCAAGCAAGCGGGGGGAGGAGGTCGGCGCCGCCCTTCTCGGTGTTTCCGACCGCCTTGCCGCGCCACCTCCTTGCTTGGCGTGTCGAAGTCGATCGCTGCGTGTCCTCGTCATGATCCATCCCTATCCCTGGCATGAGGAGGGCCCGACGGCCAGCTTTCGGCCGGTCATCCTCATCCCGCCGCCGATGACCGCCTCCCCTTCTCCTATAAATACCCTGGAGCTCGTCCCATCACTCGGTTAGCTACTTCGATCGATGCACCGCAATCTCGTTGCGCTTCATTTGAGCCAGAAATCGCAGCCCCTAGTCGCTGTACCGCGCGAACGCCGCCGTCTTCTCCACGGCCGGTGGCGCGCCGCCACAAGCCGCCCTCCCGTCGACCGTCGCCGGTGAGTCTCGTACAAAAACCAGCTAGTGCTTTAGAATCGCCGTGACGTCGTGATCATGGTCGGCTCGACCGTTTTACTTTTGCACCACGGGAGCAGCGGGACGCGGACCGCCACCCGGAGAGCACCGCCGCCGCCGCCGGGCCACCGTCGTCCACCCCGCTCCGCCCGTCTTCGACCAAACCACCGTGAGCATCGTAATCTCCATGTCCTAGAGTAGTCTGAGGGACCTTTTGGTTTGGGTTTTTCGGTTGCCTTGCTAGCTAGCGAGCAGCGTCTGCCGCCGACGCGTGCCGTCGGTCGCTCGCTCCGCCGCAGCGTGATCTAGCTAGGGGGCGGTTTGGTTCAATTAAGTTGGGGAAAGGGTCGCCGAGTGTCCTTGATCGATTCTCGTGCTCGTTGTCGCCGAAACAGACTCGGTGAGCTCTCGCCGTCGTGCATCCGTGCCGCGGGGTCCGCCATGGCTGCCGGCGTGCCTGGCTGTAGTGTTTCGAGGAAGGGGAAAATGGTGCTAGGTGATGCGCGGTGTAGAAGGGAGTCCGTGGGGGAGCAAGTCCGGCCGCCGTGAGACCTCGTCGCCGGCGAAGTTTATGGCCGGTCAAGCCCGGCGGGTCGTGGTCAGCATCGGGAGCGGCCTTGGGGACCTATGAAAACAGGAATAGGAAAACCTTCGGGGTCCTTTTGCAAACTACGTGACTCAATTGAATAGTGTTTCAGAGATTTGTAAATATCAAAGAGAACGAGGACCTTTGCAAAGTTGCCGTGGTACCGCTGGGCGGGCCGCGTTGGGCCGGCCTGTTCGTTTAGGGGCACATACATACAAGTCGCCGACGCCAGGCCGAGTGGGCGGATTCGACCCAGTGACCGATTTTCTATTTTAAAATGTTTTTGTTTTTTTATTAATTGATGAATAGTGTCGAATCTTCTAAATTCCATAGAAAATTATCCACAGCTTAGAAAATTATGAAAAATTTTGTAGGTGCTGTTCATGATGTCTAGAATGTAGGAAAAATTTCAAACTTAAGTTTTGACCTGTTTTGTCATGTTCTAAAATTAGCAGCTTTAATTAAAAATGAGACTTTGGTGAATTTTATAAATTAATCTAGACATTCAAAATTCTTGAAATTTTATTTAGAACTATTTTATGATAGGACCTACTTGTAGAAAAAGTTTGGGGTCAGTTTGAGTTAGATAAATTATTTTCTATATTATGCTTTATTTTAATTAAAGAAAATGAATGTTGTTTGATGTAGAAATGTTGTGTTGTTTTGTGAATTAGAATCTTACTTGTGTAAGATGGTCCTTGAGAACTCCTTAGGCAATGGTGATGATATCTTTAGAGTAGTTCAACAAGTTGGTTTTGTTAGGTTGCAACTTTATCGTGAAGGAAAGTTGTACTCAAGTTGTTGTTTAAATTCCATGCACTTCAAAGCATCATGTTTATCATTACGGCATCATGTTGAAGCATGCATTATCTTCGTGTAGAGAACGATAGTGGGAACTTCAAAGTTGAAGAAGTTTGAGAAGAGATTGTGAACCCGGTCCAAGTGGGATTTGACATCGTGGATCGGATCCCGAACCCGAGTACTACTTCACCGAAGGCAAGCCCCGGATACATTTAAACCCTCCTTGATTATTTACAAAGTTTTACACACTTATGTGAATGATATGATGCATTAGGTGAATAGGAGTTGAGTGATTACCTATTTGATGCATAACCATCCTTGTTATTGAATTATCATCCTTGATAACCTGTTTATTTCGAAAATGCATAGATGCTTAGCTTTGCTCAAAAGATAGTATGTTTTACAAAGTTTTGGAAAGATGATTCACCTTTTAGTTGATAAGTTAATACTGTCCGTTGGACTGGCCCTTGGATCATGGTCGTGTTATACTCATCACATCCCGTGTTATGGGAACGGGCAAGCCCGATCTTGGGGGTGTGTCAAATCGGGAACGGTAACCCCAAGGGAGTGGAGAGATGGCGGGAGTACAAGATACCCTCGGTGGGTTAAAGTCCCGGGATGGAGGTGTCTTTGTATTCTCGGGTGGCGTAGGCCCTTTCCGATTTGAACGAACGGGAGATGGTTGATATATGCAAGCTTGATTGCTACATATATCGTGTGGTGTGGTATCCCAATTTGGGTTAAAGTGATTCGAATCATCGTGTGCTCGCGATACAGGAGCCTTGATCCTCGCACCTCCTTCGTAGTAACTTATGAGATTTTAAGTTTAAAAGAGAGTTGATTGGGAAGTGCCTTACCCTTAGTAGATAATAACCTAGATGAAAGGTTCCACTAAAGTTGAATTTAAAACTTTGAAAGTAGGAACCAACTTTAGTAAGCTTTTATGCAAAATGAGTCCTTGATATAACATAACCTATGACCAGCATTCCCGAAGTCTTCTCCTATTTTCTTTAGTCGGGTAAGCCTTGTTGAGTACTCCCGTACTTTCGGGGTTCTTTAAACCCTTGTTGCAGGTGAGAGCGAGGGGCCAAATGTGTGTTGGTCCTTGTTGCATGATTGATGTTCAGTGGATGATGAGGAGGAGTATTTGGTGACCCTTGGGCGAGGGTCTTATGTTCTTTGTTTAAAACTCTACTACTATGATATTTGGTTTTGTAATAATTTACTTAAGTTTAAAACTGAGTTTGTAAAATTAAGTTATGTAAGACTTTTCGCTATTTCACTTCGTCTTGTATTTGAATAAATGGTTGTAATGTTACGACGACTTGTATATGATGAGATCCTGCGGACAATACAATAGTGCTTTCTAGACCATTTGGTTCATATACATCTTATCGAATGTCCTTGGGACAACGGTACATGTATGTGGGCCCTATAATCTAGAAGGTACTATTACGAAGCACCCCCAAGCGGCGGGGGCGGCGAGACGACACTCCCGCCCGGGCGCGGGGGGCGGCGTGCTCAAGAACGACACCCCGCGGGCGCGGGGGCGGCGCCGGCAAGGTGACACCCCCGTAGGGGCAGGGGGCGGGGGCGCCAAGCGGCGGCGGCCAAAGGGAAACCCTAGAAACGCCATAGGGTTGCCCCGCCATGTTCTTTTACTTGCTTACCCCAAGCGGAATGCGCTGAATTGCCCCGTGCGCGGCCCTAGCCGTAAAAGTGGCAATAACGCTTTGTCCTAATATGTAATCGCAGAAGCGATACCGACCGGGACGCCTATAAATACGTGGAGACAAGACGTATGAAGGGGACGATTGGCAGCCACTTTTATGACCTATCAATCGAATTTACTCTCTTGGGGTCCGTGCTCTCATCCACGTCACATCCGGGGACCCAGCTCGTGGGTCCCAAGATCGCTCACGTTCACTCTGTGGGAAGCCCGCCCCTCCTCCCTCTATTCCCATAGCGAAGGTTAGGGGGCAGGTGCATTCCCCACAATATGCTTCTTGACTTTTGGCTCATTGGTCTTCCAAACTCCAACCTCCGGCTTTTGTGGAATGAAAGATTTCAACACCTTCACACGGAAGCAAAGGAGCTAGGACCCTCGGCTCGGGCTGGACCCGACTAAGGTAGTCGGTTCTCAACGGCTTGGTTGGTGCCCGACTTGATCATCTTGGCCGATTGGATCAATCGGCCTAGCCGGGTTTTGCTTGCGCCGCGATGACCATCTAGCCACGTTTGATGCTGTAATGCTTGCGCCAAACTAGCAACAATGGTGAGCGTCATCTTGCCTTCTTGATTTGATCAGCCAACACTTGTTGTCCTAAATTCTTAGGAACATTCGGTATGGGCGGGGGCTCACCAATGATCACATTCTTGCCTTGAGCTGTAGTAGCTTGCTCAGGACGGATCAAGATGGCAGGAGCCTTGACTTCAAGTGTCTTAGCTTCAGGCTTCTTGGCTTCAATCATATGCACTGGAAAAGGATTCTTGTCTAGCTGCATGTCGGTAAGACTTAATCGGCCCTCATTAAGAGCCGATTGTACCTGCCGACGAAAGACATTACAATCATTAGTTGCATGAGAATAAGAATCATGGAATTTGCAAAAAGCCCGCTTTTTAAATACATCTGCAGAAGGCATGGTATATTTAATCTTAATGCATCCGATTTTCAATAACTCATCGAAGATTTGGTCGCATTTAGATACATCAAAAGTAAATTTTACTTCCTCATTCCGATTCTTGTTAACCGGCTTGAGAGAAGGGCAAGTTACTTGTTTATTCTCATCTGGCCACCTAATTTTAGTAGCCAATACTTCTTTGCTCTCATCGTCGGACGAAGAATAATCGTCCACACTGTGCATGTTAGAACGATGAGATTTATAATCATGATCTTGAGAGTCTTTCAAACATGTTTCAACAAGCAATAGCCCTCTCAAGTAAATGAGGCAATGTAGTAAATTGAATATGCTCAAGCTTATCTCTAATCTTAGGATGCAAACCATTATATATCTACTAAATCACACTCAGAAATCATCAAATGATAGCATCGGTTTTTAATTTCTTTTTGCAGCGCCTCATAAACTCAAGCGCAAACTCACTACGCCCTTGCCTAACCGATGTCAAATGAGATAATCTAGTTTCTTGGACTCCATCATAAAAGTGAGCATGAAATTTTTCTTCTAATTGAGCCCAAGAACCAATAGTAGATGATGGCAAAGAAGTAAACCATAAAAAAAGTAGTGCCGATAAGTGATAAAGGGAAATTATGACATTTCATATAATCATGAGCACACCCTTCACCTAAGCGAGCTAAATACATGCTAACATGCTCCATGGTACCCTTTTGTCCAATCTAAGTGCTTACGGCACTTTGCCATGGACTTTTATTATGGATCCGGATCAATTGAGCTAGCAATTCTTAGGGCAAAATGTATGTCGACAATGGTGGTCTCTTCAATCATGTAAATCTCCCGATTCCACATTTTTAGTGGCGATCACCCGTGATCATCCTCTAGCTCATCATGATTTCCCATAATGATTGAGTGAGGGCATTCCAATCTTCAATGCGATAATATGCGGCGCCGCGATGCATTGGGATTTCCATCTCTAGGATGGCGTCCTTCGGGGACCTCAACTTCAGGTTGAGTTGCCTCTTCGGGAGCATTCTTAACCCGGGTTGAGCTTCTTCAACCGACTCCTAAGTGATGCAAGTGGCATGGGGACTTGTCTATGCGGGCGTCTCCACGGAAACTTGTCCCGAGCACGGGAGGTCTCCCCTCAACCTAGGATCGGAGGAAACAATAGAGCTGGTAACCATCTGGGGAACCTATGCTCTCTCAGTAGCGTTTACCATGAGTAAACGCGACGTTGTCACTTTTATGATCAGTGAAGAAAATTGGCGACTCATTTGCAAGTCTTTGCAAATGCTTAATTCTCGAACTTCGGTTGATTCATTAGTGCGTGAGTTTGGGGAATGCGTCTTGCATTCCATGCAATTTCCGGCATTCCTCTGGATGCCTATCTCCCCATAATGCTGGGAAATACATTCAGTGTATTGAGCCTTATGGAGATCCCAATCATAGGCTCTCAATATTTGATAATGGACATCCTCCCAACTTCCGGTGGGGTTTCATTGATCCTCGCGCCGAGGTGGCGGTATCCTTGGCACATGTACCGCGATAACTCAATATACCGCAGATGGGAAATACTTACTCCTTTCCAACGCACTAGGTGTAATGGGGTATTATTTTCTTATGCAATTGTCCCGATTTGGTTAGTATTGCATCTTGCAATTTTTCACGGCTCCTCCTCCCCGACCTAGGGCTCTGATGCCTTTAGGCGTCGAAGGCGGCGGGGGCGACTCTCGGGTGCGCCCCCCCCCGGCGAGGCCGCGATCCGGCCCAACTCCGGTGGCGGCTGCGCCACGGGGGAGATGTGGCGGACGCGGCTCCCTCGCCCGGTGAGCGGGGATGGCGTGTGGTTGAGTGCTCCTGGCGGCGAGGGAGGCTTCGTCCTTCTCAATCCAACCGGGGAGCTCGGTGCCTAGGGGCCGCGTCGGCGGCCGAGTCGGAGGCGGCGGCGTGGCGCGGGCTTGCGTCCTTCCGGCTTCGTCCCGTCTCGGCGGCGCTTGCTCCGGGGGCGGGCGAAGAGCCGGTGAAGGTTTTGTCGGGCATTTCGGAGCTAGCTACAACCGTCTTCGGCGGCGACGCGGTGAACTTCGGCGGAGGCGACAAAATCGGGTGCTTCCCTTCTTCTTCTTCGTTGTGGAGGTGGTGGGGAGGCTCTTTCAAAGCTTCGGATTCGGATGGGGAGGTCCGATCGATGGATGTTTGCGGTATAAACATGAGTTTCCTTCATGGATTGGAGAGGGATTTCGTTCTGGTGTAGTCGTCCGGCGGTGATGGGCGGCGGCGGCAATGGAAGATGGAGATTGTTGTAGAATCGTCTCGTAGGGTTTCTTTTTGTAATTTTAGTTTTACTAGGGTCTTTTCTGTAAGTTCGGATGTACTGTGCTTTCGGTGGTCAGTGAGATCTATGGTTAGGTTAGGTGGTAGGATTTCGGTCTTCTCTAGCTCCTTCTTCTTCTTCAACGGACGACGATGTCGATCTCCGGCGGTGACCATCGGGTCAGTTTCTTTTCCTCCTCCACGTTTGCTCGGCCACGATTTACCGGATATGGCGTGGATGGTGGTCCGGTTCATGTAGAAAACTCAAGTTTGAGGATCCATGCCGGCGTGAAGAGGGCGGGGCTCGGGTGGTCACGGCAGGGCGGCGGCGGCGGCGGCTGGCGGACGAGGAAGGTTGAAGAAGCCGAGAGAACTAGCTAGGTCCACATTTGTGATTCGAAGTTTCTTTAGGGACTTTTCTATAAACTTCGGATGTACTTTGTGTACCTTTTTAATATAAAGGTCCTCACGTCGCCAAAAAAAAAAGTATTGCATCTTGCAATCTATGTAGCCTCAACTTACGTTTGTGGGGCTAATTTACGCAACAACAACCATATAATCTTCTTGATCTCCTTGATCAAGAATTTAGCTAGACCATTTTGTATGTGGACACTTGGTACTCGAATGCTATACCTTGATGCCCATAATTAGGTGATAATCATCAATAGCTTTTCAACCTAATCTCACCCGGCATTATCCATTTAAATGGACTAAATGTGATTATCGTGGGGAAATGAAGATTGGAGGAAACATTGGTTTCTAGTGGACAACAGGTCCACCTAGCTCCATCGGTAGGGGCATCAATAAGTACCATCAAAATCTAACCAGCCCAACGGGGGGGCTGAACATGTCTACAAATGTCACCTTGTATCCTTTGTAGAAACACGGGTGACTCATCCTAAGCCGGGAGAGATGGTCTAGTTATGAGCTTTTCGCTTTGCACATGCAATGCAATTTAGATCTTGAGGGATTTTAGGGAAGCTCTCAATATCATGGGTTAAAGGTAATTGTCGATTACCATTATCAACATTCCCAAATCAAAGGAGATCTAGTCAGTCATGCCAACTTGGGATGACTCTCGGATCCTAACGATGGATTTTTATCGCAACATATTATTTGGTGGGCTTTATGCACATGTAGCGCAAACCTAGTGGCAGCTAAAAGGAGTTTTCCACCACTTGATTTTGACATCCATGAGCAGATATTCGGTATCTTGCTCAACTTGGTCCCTATCTTGAGGAAACCATCCCCATGGATACAAGTCGAATTGGACTTGTATGGCAAGTCAACTTGAAGTTGTATGAGAAGTACAGTTGAACTTGGATGCAAATCCAACTTGAACTTGTATGAGGATTTCAAATTGAACTTTGATGCCAAATCCAACTTGAACTTTGTGCGAAGAGTTTGAATTGAACTTGGATGCCAAATCCAACTTGAACTTATATGAGGAGTTCGAATTGAACTTGGATGCCAAATCAATGAGGAGTTCAATTGAACTTGGATGCCAAATATCATCACGTTTCTAAGCTTCGGGCTCGGTGGTGAAGTGAGGATTATGTTGACTCTTCTTGTCCTTGCTTAGGAAGGACTTTGGTAGAACTCAACTAGATGTTTTTGGGGCACGATAAATGCGGGTATCCCATGCCTCCGCATCTAGAACGAGAGAGTCTGCTACTTAGGTGTTTCACATATGACCTTCTCAGATTCGCTTCTTTATAGCACAAGGGGGTGCGTTTTTGCGTTATGGATGCAAAGATCTAAGTACCCATAGGGAGAACTAGGGTGACACTTACGGTGTCTACTAGAATATTGCTTCCAACAATAACCGTATTGTTTCCGGTTTTCATGGAAATATCTAGTCTCCTACGGACTATATTAGTGGTGCTACGGTCAATAGGACATATTTCCTTTCTAGCCATAGGTGCCACCGAATAATTTTCCTATAAAATATTTTTTTCATTCTAGGAAACAATATATGGTTTGGAGGCCTTACAAAACATCATCGCTCTTCGGGAGCATTATTCATGACCATAACTGCGATGGTATGACATGCATGTAACATTTCATGGTATTTTCGGTAGGGGAATACTTCAGGTCCCATGAAGGCGAGTTCTTATCAAGAAGGTCATCCACTATTGGCATCAATAATCTTGTTATTGTGCCTTCACGAGCTTCTGAGGCTCGGTGATAAGAGTGGGACTCATGCTCATTTTCCTTGTTCTTCCTCTAAAAGAACATTGGTAGAGCTTGGCTAGGTGTCTCAAGGTACAAGAATTGGTAAACCAATGTAATTGTACCACCACATCCGTTGCGAGGGATCCTACTCATCGGATGTTTCTTGTGACCCTTTTAGTTTGCCACTACCGTGGGTCTATATATGTATCATCGGGTTTGACCACGACATTGGTAGCCCAAGTGTGGTAGCTAGCCGTATAGGCCGGCTTCGGCAAACTTTCTTTCAATTTCTAGCATGTCATGCAAAAATAGTATTTACCGGGTAAATACAACGCACAAATTACAGTCGGTTATGCATAATCTTGAGGATTATGTGTGCATAATCTTCATGATTATGCAACCATACATAATCTTTGTTGGCGGTAGAAAAACACCTGTTTTTACATAGTCAAACCGTCAACTAAGTACACCTTTTAGAAGCTAACAACCATATAAATAATGATTTCTTATGCAAATAACCTAGTTCCACATGTAGATGTCAATATTTGTATGCAAATGTGGCTTGGAGGAAATGGGTGAAATGACACATTCGGTCACCATCCGGTCGACCCTCCAAGTATGGTCATTGGACAAATTGACATCACCATCATGATCCCCATATCCTATAACGCTTCGACACAAAATTTGAAGTCATTTGGCCACAAAACCCGCCCGGCCAACCATGGCCATTTCATCGACATGTGGGACACCTTCTAGAAGGGTTGGAGAAGGCCGGGGCCCAATGGACCCACCGGCCGACCTAGGACCTTTGGCCCAAGGACATACGCCGCGTCACCAATCCGTGGGGAGATCGCCGGAAGCATCTAATTGGTCGTCAAGGCGTCTCACGGATCCTATGGGTACAAAATAAGCGTCCACGGCAAGTTACGGACTCAAGACGAAGGCGGCGGTGGGACCAACATACCCGGCACCGGGGATGGCCCACATGTAATGGTGTGGGGTCGGGCCGACCTAGGCCCACATGCCCAATGACGCCCTCCACGCCCAACACATTGCCCACATGCTGAAATTGCCGCACGTTGATCCTAAGGCGGTTGCATGGCGGTTGGATCAATGGTGGGTGATAGAAGTCACACGGATTGATGACATGGCTTTTGGGTAGCCCTTACTCCATCTCGGGGCTATAAATACCCCCTTACCCCCTCACTTCCAAGTCATGACCACAAGGAAGATCTCCCACTCCTATGTAGTAGGTGAAGCCCCTGCTCCTTTAGTGTATTAGTAGAGTGAGTGAGAGAGAGAAGTCTTACGGAGGAAGTCCGGTCTGGGAATCTCCTCCAAGTTGTATCTCTGCGAAAGTATACTTCTTCTAGTAAGTAATATATTCGAAGTTCTTTTATAGTTTGCATATACGGTTTAGTATAGTAGCTAATAACTCGTTCTTCACTGGTATATTGCTTTACTTTGAGTAATTGATTTACTTCTAGTAGAGTGCTCTAGCCCCGATCAAAGTTAGAGTAATAAGCATAGCATAGGCGTGGTGTCTAGGTTGTTCTTATCGATATTTGCCGCTTCTTTGCTCGGATGGATCGTGATAGCCGGTAAGGTGGTGACGGCTTCCCCCCTTACGGTCTCTCGTATAGATCACCACGTGTTTAGGCAAGTTCTTAAAAGGTGAGGCTCGATAAAATAGTAGCTTGTTAAGTGGTGGCTTCATTCACCATTTTTCTCACCCTCTTTGCCTCGATTAATGCGAGGGTGATAGAGCCACGTTTAGCTACCTAGCCTATCGGATATCATAGCTATAGGAAACCTCTCATCTCAACTATCAAGATACACACCTTGTGTCATCATAGGACGAACTTAGATTCTCTGTTAGTTCACTTCCGTTCCTCGTGGAAATCGATACCTAGAATACTCCGGTAAAAGCTACAGCGGCATACCGTGCCCCTTGTGGTTCACCATTTGCCATCCTTAGGTGTATCGGGCTTTAGTGGTAGCGCTAAAGCTTGCCAACAATCTTCGTGATTACGTTGTTTCCTAGATATACATGTAATCTCACGGATTACCATGCAATTTATATCAAATGTAAACTTGCAATAAATAAATCAGCAGGATTTAGGTAAATGCAAGAAATAAATTGCAAGAAGTAATGTAAAACTTGCAATAAAGTAAATATTCATGCCGAGTGTGTATGGCTTCCGGCCATAATAACCTTTTGCGGACTTCATACCACCACGGTAGCATGATATAGTGAATATCATGTCCACTATCTCTGTATAGGGCTTGGTCGTATGTGTGTTGACTCCGTAATCATTGGTGCACTAATCAAATGGTTTATACCATTACCATGTAAGCAGGGCCGGCCCTGAGATTTTGGGGGCCCAGGGTGACACCAAAAATTGAGGCCCTTTGCGTGTGCATCTACTCCCTCACGTCCCATGGAGTTTGGCGTTTTTGACTTATGAACTTCACATTTGACCATATATCTTATTCAAAATATTTATATAAATAATAAAATAAATTAATCAATATTTAAATATCTTTATTGATAAAATAAATCATAACAAAGTAAATCTTATTTATGCAAAAAAAAAAAATTGAACAAGGCGAATCATTGAGCGAAATGACAAAGGAATCCATGGTGACAAACTCAATGGGACGGATGGGTAGGTGCGTCGCCGCATCGATCGCTTGAATGCGGCTAAGAGTGTAGCGGTTCGTCGATCATCATCCTCATTGTATAGAGCAGCTTGTGCTGCTCGGGATTGATAGTAATCTTCCAAATTATAAGTCATTTTGACTTTTTTGATACATCTAGTTTGCTACATATTTAGATAATATGCCTAGATATATAGCAAAATGGATGAATCGAGAAAAAAAGTCAAAGCATTTATAATTTAGAACGGAGGGACTATTAGTTTACTCCGCACATAATAATTACTAATTCATCCATATGCTTTGTGCATGTCGAAATCGACACCATATGCGGTGGCATATGCTTGGCATCCTCATCCCTCCTTCTCTCCACTCGGCCTTGTTTAGTTCCCCAACTTGGGGTTCAAAAGAAGGCTTTTGCCACTGTGCAAAAAAAGATTTCCCGTCACATCAAAATGCCGGCACATGTTTCAAGTACTAAATATAGATAAAGTCGAGAAACTAATTGTACGCAGTTTTGTTGCACTTTTCGAGAGAACGAACATTTTCGGCCTAATTAATCAATGTTTGGACAATAATTCACAAATACAAACAAAATGCTTCTGGTGCGCTCACTGAGGGGAATTCCGGATCCTCCCGGCTGGGAACTAAACAAGGCCTCTTTCTTTTTCGAGGATACGAGAAAACGAGAGAGAAGGAGAGGGGCATCGGCACGGCCTGTACACTGCTGGCGTGAGGCGGCGCGCCGCCAGCACTTCGCCGCGGCTTCCACTGCTCGTGCGGTAGTAGGCGGCCATGGCTAGGCGCATGGCGTCCCGACGAGGTCCTATCGCGGAGCCTTCAGGGCGGGTCGTCGGCGGCCGGCGGCGCGTCATCGCAGCGGTTGGAGCGGATCGATCGGCTGCGGCTTTGAGGCCATAACTGGCTGTTCATGCACGGCGGCTTCGGCGGCGGTGGTGGGGGCAGGGCTCCCACCGCTCCCGGTTTTCGTGGGCTGAGGGGCGTGCGGTGCTCCGGGCCGCGGCGCTGTGGAGGAGCCGGCGAGGGGCCGCTCGTCCTGCGTGGGAGGGGCGTGATCTGCGCGCTCGGTGTCGGCGCCAGCCCGGGATCCGCCAGCGCGCGGGCTGGCGTTTGGTGGGGCCGTGCGCTGGATGCGGGGCGGCAGCGCCGTGAGCTCTTGGCGCCCGGGCAGCAGCCGTCGAGCTCCGCGTTCGTGCCGGGACGCGTGCGTCTTGCGCGCCGGCGGGCGTCGGGCGCGCCTGCTTGTGCGCCCATGCCTCTTTGTGGCGGCGTCGGCGGATCCGCCCGGTACGCTAGCGGACCAGGGCGCAAAAGCCCGGATCGGTCCGTGGCGGGCTGCGGGACCCGCACCATCCTACTTTCGAGGTAAATGTTTCCATGTGCATGCGCGGGACAATGGTGGCGCCGGGGGCTGTTCATGGCGAGTGGAGGCCGGGGGCCTTCCCTGCATCGCCGACCGGCGAGGCGAGCCTTCTATGCTTTGCCCCTTGGTTGGAGAGCAATGGCGACATAGCCGCCATGGTTGCTGACGGTGGGTGGAGCGAGCCATCCCTGCACCTTTGCCATGGTGCGTCTCGGGGTGGGCGGCGGCGGCGCGAAACCACCCGCCTCACGTTGGGCGCTGCGGCGCGCCAACGACTCAATAGGTGTGTTCATGTGTATGTGCTTGTTCGTAGCGGTGTTGCAAGAACAAGGCGTGGTATGAAATCGATTTCTCACCTTAGTACCCTTTGCTTTGTAGAGTCGTGTGGCCGATAACGTGTTAGAAATCAGTAGTTCTTTGGACACGGGAGCACATAGACACAAGAACACAGGCGGGATGAACACATGGTGCCGGAGAGGAAGAGAATTCTATGCTTTGGATCGATAGAGTCGATTTCCGTTGGGGGTTGTTGCATGAATCGATAGATCTCGTCAAGCGGATGTCGTAGATGCCCTTGGTTCATCGGGAAACCCAAAGCCAGCGGAGATGCGTCGCACCCGCCGCCGTGCTCTGCTCCGTGTCGCTGACACACGGGTCCCACGCGTCAGCCGGTTTTCTTTTATTTTTCTGTTTTTTCAAGTTTTGTTTTAAAAGCTTTGGAAATTCATAACTCGGTCATTTTTAGGTGTTTTTGAGTGAAACAAATTTTGCCATGCTTGTTAAGTGATAGACTACAGTATAAAAATATGAAACCCTATTTTCCAACAGTTTTTATATATGGTTATATCTAGGGCCATAAATGCATGGAAAATGAGAAAATCCATATCTTTTAATTGGTGCAAGATAAAAATATGCTTCCTGTACAAAATGTTCTTTGTTTCTGTGAGTACAATCCAAGAAAAATATCATGCATAGTATGTTACTGTGAAGGAAATGTGATTTCCTATTTATGTGCCATTTTTAGTGTGATATTTGGAAAATCATAGGAAAATAATTACTAGGGTTTTGGATGTGAAACTTTGTGTGGCTGGTTTTGATAGGTTTGAGTAGCTTGTCATACTCAGAAATACGTTATCGACACTTTTCATAATACAAAGTATTTTCACATCATGTTTCAATGCCTCCTAGTGATTTTTTGTGTAGGGCTGTGTATGCATGATCTTGCCATGAAATTTTTATGGTAGCCTATGTAGGTCGTAGGATGCTCTGGTAATTTTTGTAGATTTTCCTTATGTGTTTATGTATTTATCATAATTATGTTGCATAGGAAATACCACGGAAATGCATGTTTATGTGAGGGTAATATGTTTTGGTTGATATACTAGTTGCTCCTAGCATGATTAGGACCTGTTGATGTGCTTTAGTTGGATAGCCTTGTGTTTTTGGTAAACTAGTTTAATTCTAGCTTTTTGTAATTAATGTGTGCATATGTAGTGGATATTTAGGGCATGTCATTTTATGTGCTTTAATTCATCTTTTAGCTTGAATAGTAGGTTTATTTGGTAGATACACTACTACAAAGGGAACTTGCATGGCGGACAAAAACGATTTTCGTGGCGGGCTTTATGTCCGCCACGGATAAAGTCCTGAAAATCGGCCATTTTTCGTGGCCGGACAAAATGCCCGCCATGGTTAATAATAAAAAAATAAAAAAAAAAAAATCAAAAGAAACCCTACGGACGCGGGCGGCGGGCGATCTGGCCCGCCACCAGGGTTTAGGGTTTCGGATGCCGCCTTCGAGAAGGGAGGTCAGCGCGCCGCGGTGGCTCCGTGGCGCCCGTAGGAGCTCCATGCCGCCATGCGAAGTTGAGGGGAGGAGGTCGCCGCCGCACCCGTGCCGTGCTCCCGGCTCCCTCCGCGCCTCGCCGTGGCCCGCCCCTCCGCCTGCGCCCGGGTGAGGAGGGCGAGACGGCCGGCGAGATCCCGCGCCCACCGCCGCTCGGGCCTGAATCCAGCCGCCGAGGCTGGGATCGCCGCGGGGGAGCGGATCGCCGCGCACCGGGAGGCTGAGAAGCGCTTCACCCCGCCCGTCGCCGCTCGGGGAGAAGGGAGAGAGGGGGCAGGGAGGGATGGTGCGGTCGCCGGCGCCGCATGGGGAGGGAGAGGGGGCCCGGGGAGGAGGGGCGGTCACCGTCGCCGTCAGCGTGTGCCTCGGGCGGGAGAGGGAGAGGGAGCCGGGGGAGCGGGCTGAGAGAAAGGAGGGCGGAGAGAAGGAGCGGGGCCGAAAACCTAAGTGTCGCCTTATATATGTCACCATGAGAATGGGCCTGTTGGGCTCGTTTTGGGCCTCATTTTTGGTGGCGGGCTTTATCAGAAAAACCGCCCGCGGTTGTCGATTAACCGTGGCGGACAAAATGCCCGCCCGCGGTTAATCAAAAATGCCCCCACGGTTAATTAGGGTATTTTCGTGGCGGTTTCTCAAATGCCCGCCACGGAAAATAAAATCCGAACACCATGTAAAATCAATTCTGTAGTAGTGGATTATGACTTGTCTTGCTTGCTGGAAAAGTTCTAGATGAAGTGCATGCTTGAGTAATTTATTAGAGATGTCCTAAGTTGTAGTTTGTCTAAAAACAGAGCCTCTGTTTTCCTGTTTTTCGAGGCTGTAGATGGCAGAATCAGGTCGAGAGTGTATTGAATGATTTGTAGGAAATTTCGTTAGCTTTCCAATGAGTATTTGTTTGCTGGATTTGGAGTTGTAGAACTCTCTGTAGGACTGTTTTACTGACAGTAGGTCTAGCTGTCATTTTCCTGTAATTAGTGAGTTAGAGTGGTTTGCTTGATGTACATTACTAGGGTTTCTTAGGTAGTTATGTTCGTGTTTCTACCGAAGAGATATGCACTTACTAGTATCATACATCATGAAGCATTCATTCATCATTCAATTGGAGTTACATGCAAGTATATGTTTATGCACTTGTAGTAATCTTTTCTCCATCATATGCATCATCTCAGGATCCGGAGAAGTGATAGAGGAGCTGATCGAGGAGCAGACCGGGGAGCTTCACCACCTCGGAGTGCAGCTAGAAGAGGTCATCGGAGGAGGAGAGTCGACCGTCGAGCTTCCCGAGTGCCGGAGCACGTGCCTACTACGTTCACGCAAGGCAAGCCGGGAGCATTCTGCCTTTCCTATTCTTCTCAATTAATTTGACTTTGAGTCTTTTATATGTTTCATGCATTAAGTTTAGGAAAATGGTTGAAACCGTTGTTTGCATAGAGATCCTTGCTGAAGTTGCCCTATCTTATTTAGGAGTCTAGGTTAAATGCTCGATTATCATGATTGCGGTAAGAAAGTGATTCCGGTCACTTGAGAGAATGTTGTGAACAATCACATGGGTGATTGTCAACTCTTCTTGCGAACCCCGATGAATAAAACATGTGAGATTGGATGGATATTGTGGTCTTTCCATCGATCGATTAAGGGCTGAAACTTTGTCGGAAGGCGGTCGGAAGTTGGCGTACATGTTCATATAGTAGGCTCGCCGAAGTCGTGAGCCTGGCTTGTGGGAATGTTAGGGGCCGGCTTTGCCCGCTTTATCGCTCCTCCTTTGGCGTGGTAGGTTGGGATTGATTGGGCGCAAGCGGATGCGAGACGAAGCATCGTCTTGGTCGCGCGCGGTGGCCCGAAGAAGGAGGGGGTAGCCGCGGGACCAAGACATACGACCCCTAACGTCACGGATGTGATTAGGGCTACCTTTGCAAAGTAGACCTAGTGTATGGCAGGGGTATTCGCCCGACTAGTTTGCAATCGATTCGAATTGCCATCTCTCTGGACGGTGAGAACCCGAGTTGTTTCGCGGCATCGTAGTCTTAGTATCACAATATATGTTATATTTATCATCTGCTGCTCTTTGTTAAAATATTGATCAAGTTACTTTGTGCTGTTATTTATATTTCGAGCAAATGTTTTAATCTTGACTATATAGGATCTATGGTTATGTATATAATAATAACCTTTTAACTTGGAAAATACAAGTAGTATGCGTAGGCTCACTAATCAACTTTATTTTATTTTTTTGAAGCTAATGTGAGGTCGTACGCCAAACCCCGGATAAAGCCTAGCATGATCCTTGGAGTCTTTTATTTTATTTGTCGGGTATGTCTAGCCGAGTATTTGTGTACTCAGGATTTTATTCCCATTGTTGCATGTGAGCATTTGTACCATGGGTGCTGTAAGACTTGTTTGTATCCTGCCGATGAGGAGTAAAGGCCAGGGCAAGGCATTCCATATCCCTATCTTATGCTGTTGCAGGGTTGACTAATTACTGGCACTACCTTATCTTTATTTCCGCCGAACACTGTTTGGTTTTCAAAAATACTGCTTCCGTACTCTGAACCTGAATTTGTAATAAATGGTGCATCGCACTCGATATTAATATATGTTCAAATTTGGTTTGAAATACCTGCGGATTGTACTCTTGAGCTCAACGATCTTGGTTGTATTGTTGATAAGTTTGAAATCACTTCGGAGATTTGGGAATCTAGGGTTTATATGGACTCAAGTGTAGACACATTGCTTCGGTGATTGCGTAATTGTACTTGATTTCTTATAAATTGGTCGGCTCTGTCACGGCTGGCATCAGAGCTTAGTTCGGTACTTAACAATCTAATCGGTATTTAAATTAAAATGAACCACTAATCCTTTGCGAAAATTTTGCGAAACAAAATCTTTTAAGTGGTGTGAGTGAAAGGTTTGCAAAATTAGTAGTGCCATGGTCATACCCATTATGCCCAATTAAGGACGGTCGGTGGCTTGGCTAACTAGGATGGGTTATTGCATCATATTTTGTTGTTTGTCTTTGGGTTGCCGTGCGGCGATGGTGCGAGGGGCTACTCACTTAAGTGGTCATGAATGGATCGAAATACCTCTACGCCCGGGTAAATAATGTTCAATACCTCTACGCCCAAGGTAAATGATGTGAGCTGGGAGAGCATGATCGGACAAACGCCCGGTCTAGGGGGGAAAATAAAATATTTTGAGAGGCGCCATGTCGGTAGTGCCCTGAGACTTGTGTATGGGTACATAGGTGCTCAGGGTCTAAAACATGTTGTTTCCTTTGTTGTGCGATGCCATCCGGTGACGAAGCGGTATATGCAATTTAAATTCATGCATTGCATAAATATTTTGTGGGCTGAAATGAAATTGCAGGTACACTAACAACAAAAAAAACGTGTAGATCGACTAGAACCGTTTTATTTTTGTTGAGAGATTGTTGGATGCCACCATTAATGCGAGTAGAGACTTATCTTTCCTTAATCTATGAGATCGTAGGAAACGTTCATGCATCATGTTTAAAATTTACATCATGTCATTCATGCATCTTTCCATCTTTTCCCCTAATTAGTACTTGCCCTTTTTTGGTTAAAACCGGGTGTTAATTCTCAATCTCACTTTATCTCCTAAATCTAGCTACGATGACTTCACACCGCGGGGTAGTAGCACTATCTCCTGGGAACAGAAGTTTGGCATGCCTACGGTGTTGTGGCGTGTACTTTCGAGGCAGATCGGGTACCACGGAGGCACCTATTTACACTTGGGAGACAACACCACGGGCGAGCGGTGTCACGAGTTCACCTTGTGATCCCCGCCCTTGCGGACGATTCCGCTGGGTAGGCCGGGACATCCGGTGTCGGCTGTATCACCGAGGCTGCGGCCCGACAATGCTGCTGCGTTCGGGTGCGAGGAGTTTGATGGTGAACCACCCCGAGGCCTTGGTAGGGACAGCTTCAGTTTTCCGGAACGATCCCGCTACACCACGTGGGATTAGGGTGGCGTGGACCCTTTTCTGAGGGGCGAGACGAGGATCGAGGTAGCAATTTGTGATGCCATGAGTGCTATGTTTGCTATGATGCGAGATGGTGGTCGATCTGAGAGGACAAGGTCCGGAGCAATGGCAGTTGTGGTCAGGCGGAGAGGTGACATAGACCGGCTTGATCGGTGACCCGCCGGGCGGGCTGCGTGGTGCACCGAGGGCGCGCTATAGAGGAGAAAGACGCCGCTTGTCGGACCAAGACCAGAAGGGGGAGCGATGAGCAGAGTTGGCAGAGTCGAAGAAGCCGGTATCAAGTCTTCGACTCAAGTGGCGAGAAGCAGGAAGGTAAATGGATCTTGAGCGAGCATCTTCGGACAGCGGTAGCATAATTAAGTTGTGGTCCGTTAAAGTTTTACTAGCATATGCAATGGCATGATGCTTCTTGTCTTTAGTTTGCCCTAACACTACCCCCACAAGCATAGTCACTGGCATCACACATAATTTCAAAAGGCAAAAGACCAATCGGGGTTGGTTGACCGGTGCGAAACAAGAGCCTTTTTTCAAAGTTTCAAAAGCTTTTAGACAAGCATCATCAAAAACAAAGGAGCATCCTTGGCTAACAAACCGGTGAGTGGTCTAGCAATATGTGAAAAATCTTTTATAAATCTACAATAAAAACTAGCATGGCCTAGAAAACTTCTTATCCCTTTGATATTCCACGGGGGAGAGGTAAGCTATTCTATAACTTCTATTTTTGCCTTGTCTACCTCTATTCCCCTTTTCGAAATTAGGTGACCAAAGCACTATTCCTTCTCTAACCATAAAATGACATTTTTCCCAATTAAGGACTAAAGTGCTTTTCCTCACATCTTTGCAAAACCCTATCTAAGTTTTCTAGACAATCATCAAAGGTTTTTCCATAAACAGAAAAATCATCCATGAAAACTTCCATAATCTCTTCAATCATTTCGGAAAAATATAGACATCATACATCTTTGAAAAGAAGCGAGGTGCATTACATAACCCAAAAGACATTCTTCTATAAGCATAAGTTCCATATGGGCATGTAAAAGTGGTTTTTTCTGGTCACTAGGATGGATTGGGATTTGGTGATACCCGAGAATATCCATCAAGGAAACAAAATTAAGAGTGGTTTGCCAATCGCTCTAACATCTCATCAATGAAAGGCAATGGAAAGTGATCTTTCTTTGTAGCCTTGTTTAATTTTCTATAGTCTATACACATTCTCCATCCGTAGAACGGTTCTTTGAGGAATCAATTCATTCTTATCATTTTAACATTTGTCATGCCTTCCTTTTTTAGGCACGACTTTGCAAGTGGCTTACCCACTCGCTATGAGGTACATGATATATAATCCCGGCATGTAATAACTTAAGAACTTCCTTTGTAACTACATCTCTTAGCACATTGTTGAGTCTACGCTGAGGCTCTATAGATGGGGGAATATTTGGATCTGTAGGAATGCGATGAGTGTAGAGAGCGGGGACTGATTCCTTTTAGGTTCGAGTGAATAGCCTAAATTTGGCGATGTTTTTCTAGGGAGTTATCAGCCTAAGAGTCTGTTGCAGGTAAGTTTATCATTTATGATCACAGGACTCTACGGATCTTGATTGAGGGAAAGCATAGGTGAGGCCTGGTGGTAATGGTTTTAAGTTCAATAGGAGGTCTAGGTGGGTTCTCAAATTCATCTAGAGGTTCTGAAGTGCTAGGATTTTCATCCTCCTCTTCAATGAAGAACTCGAATCGATCCTCATAACTAGACTCCACAAAATATTCTCTGAAGCCTCTTTAACTTCCGCCATAGGGTGCAGTTACGGACAAGACTTCGGTTTTAGCATGGACGGCTTGGACTATAGGTAATGAAAGTCTAAAATCCTGGCCTAGTTGAATATCTAATTCTCCCGGGTTGTCCTTCAAAAGTAAGCCTTTCTATTGGTTCTCCTATTAGTAGGTCAAACTCCATGATATCAAAGATATAAAAGCTAAGATGTACCATGATGTTATTAACCTTGATTGGTATAACATAAAGAATTCCTGAGCTTTGGACAATTTGTCCTGAAGGGCTTAGTAACAATTTTATAGTGGGACTTAATGGCATGTTTTTTGAGAAGTTCATGAGCAAAAAGATAATGCCATGATATTTATTCCCACAGCGAGGATTATAGAGAGCATCAAAAAGTGTCTTTATCAATTTGGCAATGAATAGGTAGGAAAGGTGAATCAAGCGGATTACATCGGAGGAAAGCTCGATTCTTTTTAACCATTTGCTACTTATGATTGAGACAAGCTCTTCTGTGGTTCCTTTCAAATGACACTGGAGGAAAGATTTATAGAATAAGGTTGTGATGTTTTAACCTACGAGGGTTTAGGTCGATATCTTGAGGTGTTTTCCATAATGCGCAAAAGAGATCATCCTCGATATCGAGCAAAAGTCAGAGATCCAGTGACCTCTGGTTCTTCTAATTCTAAGGGTTCTGGATCAGCTGGTGTGGTCGTAAAGGTTTTGGAATGGAATTGGGTTCGCCTAATCCTTCTTCTTCTATTTCTTCTATTTTTAAGTGTTTCCCTACTTGATTTGGATCATACTCTTTATTTTCCACTATTTTGTTTAATACAGCTATGCATTCAGGGATTGAAAGGTGAATGAAGGATCCATTCGAGAGATGTTTAAGTGTTTTCTAGACTTTCTATTCAGACCAATATAAAAAAAATGTTGGGTCGAACATGGTGCGGTATGGCTAGATTAGGTCCGGATTGAGAAAAGAAGATCAAAAAACGCTCCCGGTAGGCACTCAAGATTCATTATCCTTATGTTTAGAGGATAGGATCGAGAGCCTAAAAGTCGACTAATTTGGACATGGGGTAGAAGTACGCACAAAAGTCGGTCAAACAAGTTCCCCGATCGCCTCCCATTCTCTTTTTATTTCGATTGTACCCGGGCGAGCTTTTCCTTTCAAAGAATGGAAATAGCGCCCAGCGGATGGTTTTCAGGGACATGCCTTCAATATGGAGGCACTTACATGTCTCCTCAAAAGTTTGGAGATGAAGGAAAGGGTTTTCATCTAATTCTCGAGAATGTATGATTTTTTGGACCATCTCTATTAACCTAGGGGCGAAACTCATAAGACCCAGCAAAGCAGTATAGGTTTAGATGATAGCACGAGGTCTATAAGCTTGCTCATTGGGTCCCAAGTATTGGTAAAGGGGTGGTATCCATTTGGATAGTGGTAAAAAGATAAAAAAGAAAAATCTATACTAAGGATATGATAGAAGATTTAGTTATGCTCACGTGTTCAGCAACCGTTCTCCCCGGCAACGGCGCGAAAATGCTTGTTGGTATTTATTAAGCCCACGAGAAATATTTATAATTTGTATAATCCGCAAGCGAACGGACACCGGTGAGCACTTCACGGGAGAGGGTTTTAAATATCGAATCCATAGGGGAGAATGGTGTGAGAATAGTGAGGCTAAACTAAATCCATGAGATTGTAGAAGGAATTGGAGAATATAAAGGTTGAGAAGATGTCTATGGTTGTCTAATTTATATCCTTGTAAGGCTTGAAGATATTTCTTACCGGGGGACGTACTCAAAGGAAAGCAGGGACAAAACGTGCAATCCTCTCGCAAGAAGGGGGTCCTACTTGGCCTATCCAACGGGATGTGGACTCCAAAGGAATCAATGGTACTTGTCACCACCACGAACTACCACGCCTGGAAGGTAGGGTGTATTTTGAATTATCTAGTCCAAACACCGCGCTTGCACTAGGGGCAACAACTTCAATTTAAGAGCGATAAGAATCAAAGTACTCTAATAAAAGAGTCATAAACCGAAAGAAAATATAACCAAGGAACTTACTTAAATATAAGGTTGATCCGCTAAAAAGTCTCAAGATCAAGTGCCTCAAGGCCTTTGATCCTAGAGGTACAACCGTAGACCGAGTCATCGACAGATCCGGTACTTCCCTTCTTCTCCTCTACTCACTCTTTATCTCTCAGAATAGATCTAGTCACTCTCGTAGGGTACTAAGATCTAATCTCTCAACTTTCTAACTATCTCACTCAACTTTATCTAAGCTCTTCTTCTAATTAAGAGGTATGGCTCTGTTTGTCGTCGGAGGTTGAGTCGATGAATAATGATTTTCATACTTAGTCAAGAGGTAGGGGTCATCCTTATATAGCCATGGTCGATGAATATGGACCCATGGATCAAACCGACCTTCAATAACAGTATAGATACAACCTCAATGTGGGTTAGAAACCGACCTAAGAAGAATGAGGCCGACCCGGTGGGTTTGGGCGGTCGCCGTGGTTTTCTGGCGGTCGTCAGGGTCTGTCTGGCAAGTGTCAGGTTTCTCTAGTGTCTTCTAGTGTCTTCTAGAATGTTTTTGATTCACATTTTGGATTGAAATTCATCAGCGATTAATCTCTTATCATATGAGGGTACAATCTACGGGGTTTTACCGGCATTTACATTAAGTCCACTGAAAAGATATAATTCACCAAAACTTGTGGAACTATGTTAGTAAAGCCCTAATCTATGTATATATTCATTTTATACCCTTATTATATGTTTAGTTGAGTTATAAATATATAGCTTAAAGGGGTGTCAACACCCAAGGCTGCAGAGATGAGATAAGGAGGCAGGGTTAAAAGCTTTGGAGTGTGAAGAGTATACCAATAATGCGAGAGGAGTATTACCGTCTTTACTATGCCTATCACTATCGATGGTACGCGAGGATGAGGACCTTCGTGATAGAGGTCAGAGTCGCTAGCCAAGAAGATTGAGAGAACCAAATGTAATGATCACGTTAGAGACCCTACTTCATGTCCTTCCTACGGGAGTATTGAATTCCATGTACCCATGTCCCTAGTTTCACTCAGATATTGCCGCGGGGAGACTCTAATCTAGATGACGCGACCCTTGTAAGGAGGTGTAGTACCACTCTTTATCATGTAATTCCCTTTTATCATGAGTTGTGCAAAGATAAAGACTTGGGTCCATGTTATTATCCGGACCCTATTGTATCGGTTGAGACTGCCCAACCAGGTATGCAATATATATGTATCATGTTTCTATGGGTACTTGGGGTGGTGTTCAATTTTGCATAATTACTACCTTCGGTGGCGGCAAACGCTTTAGTTGCTCCTGTTGTTACAAATTTGGTACACATATTGCACCAGCGAATCCGTGATGATGATGAAGGACCGTATTGAGTTTATGGTTACCTATTATTGTTGACATTGTTTCTTCCCAATAAAATTCGTAACTTAAATCGAGATACCTTTTATATTTGGGACAACATCATCGATAGCTACTATTGATTGATTGTGCGGGTGCGCAAACTCGTCAGTGCACGATGGCGGCCACCACCACCACCTCCATAAACGAGGGAGACCCTGTCTTCCAACCGGTTCCAGGAGGGGATTCTTGGCGCAACATCTCGAACATTTGGCGTGGAGGCGGGGGAGGAGGAGAAATGTGTGGGGGAGAGATTCCGCCGTAGTAAAGGACTTTAAAGCCACTGAACGCCAAAATTCACTATGACAAATGAACCCATGGAGGCCTAAGAATGGCTTTGCATTTCCGCTTGAGGAGAAGTTTAGGTTGGTGAATACTGAGACACCTAAGGCGAAATATGCTGCACACTTGCGAGGACCCGGGATATGAGGTGGTGGAAGAATCACCGTGCCACCTTCCCGCCAATGTTTTTATCACTTGGGTTTGAGTTCACGCTTGGCTTTTTGTTGACACCTACATACCCTCCGGGTGCTTTGGCAAGAAGTTGGGAGGAGTTAAAAGCTCACCGAGGATACTAAAACAAATGAATGGAAAGTACCCCCTGAGTGCTTTCAACGATGCATCTAGGTATGTCCCGATTTCAGCCGGTTGACTTTGAGGCTAAGAAGGCTAGCTTCAAGAGAGGGTTGAACCCGAAGATGGTGAAAACTATGGAAATTCCACCGGGGATACTTTCAGGGCCTTTTTGTGACCGACAGCATTTCATCGAGGCTAGCAAGCTTTGTATGCCTTTCCAAAGGGAAAGAAGAGATCATTTGAGGGAAACTCAGGACGCGGGCGTGCTTCCCTTTGCGCCGTCAACTATCATGCACCTCACACAGCACCTTTTGTGGTATGCACCACCACGGAGGAAAAACAGGCATGGGGAACCCATGCTTCCAGAGGCATGTGGCTTTGCGTAAGAAGGAAAGCCGTCGGAGAAATTACTTCTCGTCCATTCACCTTTTAACCACAAACACTGCTTCCGGTGTGGTAAGCCCCGGCATTTCTCCAAGTTTTGCCCCACGCAGCCCAAGAAGAGTTACAAGCGGCATGTGGGACAGTACTTTTTGTCAATGTTGAGGAGGTTCCCAGGAGGGGCCGCGTGATAGCCTGCACGCGCCTGAATTAACAATCATAGTCTTTGTTGTTTTGTTTGATTCCTCGTGGATCATCGCATTCATTCATGAGTCAGAGTTTTCAAAGAGAAAAAATGAGCGCATCGCCCGACTTAGGGCTTCGGGGTATCGTGGGCGTGAGGCGGGCTGATCAACCACTAGACAAAGCGGTCGATGTTAATGTCTTAATAAGATTGGGACCCAGAAGTAAGTGACTTCTTTGATAGTTTTACCCGTTTGTGGCCGGATGTCATCCTTGGGGGATGAATTGGATGAAGAGTTGGGGAGTGATCATAGACAACGGAATAGAGTAGTTCGGTTGGAAGATCCTCGTGACATATTGAACATCGGATCTATTGGGAATATGCCCTGAGATATTCATAGAGATGGTGCATATGCCGTGTATCCATGATATATTATGTGTTCATGAATATCCATTAAAGATAACTTGTATCGATTGTAATTATGTGAATTGTTTGTGAGACTCTTACTTGTATAGTTATTCTGGTATGCGGTGGGGTTCATGTGAGGACACACATGAGACAATAGATCAACACACATATTAGTTATTGACTATGTTTCACAAGTCATACACATGGAGATGTCAAACTAATAGTGTGGGCACATGTATGACATGGGGCTCGATAGACCCGACATGAGATGTTATTATTATCTCTTTAC